>JAAAYG020011710.1:9491-23182 GCA_009936455.2 Tomocerus minor
ATAATATACTATATTATATTCTTGCCTGAGGTAATGCATTTAGCACATTTGTAAAAAAACAATTTCTTCTTCCAGAATCGTATGAACCGAATATTACACTCTATCATAACAAAACAGACGGGAAATTACGATGCAAAGTTTGGGCTAAGCCAGTAGCAACGATAAGTTGGACTAGGATACACAAGGTAGAATTCTGTTTAGCCTCCTAGATCCCTTGCAGCTTGTAGCATGGTTTTCCCACTGAAAATCTAAAATAAATGATATTAAATATCTCAATTTTTATAATTCTTAGCATGTAGCTTCATTTGCTAAAAACCTATAAGAACAATCTAATTACATAATTTTATGTCCGTATATATGTTCTTTAGGGTGACAAGAGCAACACATCCATTTCTGGAGAAGATGAACGATCTGGAGAAGAGGACGACACTATAATATCTGCAATGGCCGTTGAACCATATAGAGATAAAGAAGTTACTTATACATGTGCATCGACAAATTTTAAAGGAAATAGCACGAAGACTATTACCTTACCGATTTCCAAATATTCTGATTCCAAAGATATGCTCATCATTTACCTTCTTAGTATTATTGGCGGAGTTTTTATTCTCTCTCTCATATTTCTCATTTTCAAATTAAAGAAGCAGAAGGTTCAGGAATTAAGTGAGGCTGACATCGAAGAGTTTGAAAAAGGAATTAGTGATTCATCAAATAACAATCCTATTCTTCTTCCGTACAATGTCAAATTTGAAATCCCAAAAGAAAGCCTTACTATGGGTAGGTACTACGTATATTTATTATTATATGCATGTCATTATGTTACATGTTAAATACTGTAATTAAAATGTAGCTACACGAGAAATGCTTATTAATAATTGTTCATTATCATTACAGATGGTGGTATTCTTGGAAGTGGCTATTTTGGTACTGTGAGCAAAGGAATATTCGGAACCACTGTTGTTGCTATTAAAACTGTCAAAAAGTCTGCAGATGTTATGCATTTCAAAGCACTACTTTCAGAACTGAAAATTATGTGCCACATTGGAAATCATCCGCATCTCGTTAATTTGGTTGGGGCTTGCACAAACAACATTCGCAAACGTTAGCACTTAAAATTTAGTATTTTTTATTTTTTCTGCCATGCATCAATTCGCATTTTCAATACTTTCTCCGCTCTTTCAATAATAAAACTACGCTTTCTTTCCGCAGTTAATTTCTTAAAAATATAAATACGATAATCGCTTTGCTGTTTTGGGTCATTTGGGTGTCTATGTATAAATACTTGGCTAAAAACTGAAACTTATTGGCCTTCCCATCGCATCAATAATCATTGAGACTTTTGCAAAGATATTAATAGCAGTCTTTGTTCTGTGTTTAATAATAGAGGAGTTGTACATAGTCGTGGAATTCTGCTGCAATGGAAATTTATTGAAACTATTGAGAAATTCTCGAAATACATACGTGGATCACTACTCGACTGATTCTGACAACAGCCGACAAAGGTTAGTTAGAATACAACTACCTAAGATTTTCACTGATAAAATCTCAAGTAGGTACCTATTAATTTTTCGCAATTTGGAATTGCTGTGTTATAATTTTTTATACCTACTCCAGTTGTTACATATAAAATTAAAAAAGCTTTTCGTGTACAGTACGGTGCACTACATTAATGCAGATGGCAAGAAATTGTCTACGAAAGATGTGGTGAGATGGAGTGCCGAAATTGCAAGTGGCATGGAGTTTCTAGGCACTAACAACGTAAGCTCTCATCATTGAAGCTGTAGAATGGAGTTAGAAATAGATTTAAAATTCCTATTTTCTCTAGGTTGTTCATGGGGATTTAGCTGCTAGGAACGTCTTAATTTCAGAGAACATGACGGCCAAACTTTGCGACTTTGGTCTGTCAAAACAACTTTGTGACTATACTGTCTATGTTCAAAAACCGCAGGTATTTGTTATAAAGTGAATTTAGAACTCAATATTGTAAATAGTGTATGTTTACATCGTAGTAATAAGGTTGCTTTTAATGAGGTTCAGCTATTTACATGTGGTATAAGACCTTGTTGGAATAAACACTTAATTTTCCTTACCAGAAACCACTTCCTCTGAAGTGGATGGCGCTAGAATCCTTGCGTGACCTGGAATTCTCATTAGAGTCAGATATTTGGAGCTACGGCATAACCATTTGGGAAGTTTTCTCTTTAGGCCAGAGTCCCTATCCTGGCTTACAGTGGGATTACAATTCTTGGAATTTACTTGAAGGAGGCTACAGGATGTTAAAACCCGAATTCTGCAACGAGAACATGTAATGACACATTTTTATGCAACATAATTCCATAATGTTACACACATACTACACAGAATATGAACAAGATCATTTTAGTGATTAAAAAAATAAAATTAAAACTAGGGTGACAAAAATGGCTTAGAGCTTAGTTAACTTGAATAATTATGATAGGGCTTCATTTTCTCTGTTATTTTATTGCAGATATAAATTAATGCTTCGATGCTGGGACAAAAGACCTACATCTCGTATATCTTTCGCACATCTGAGGATTGCCTTTGAGAATGAATTAAACGAACTGCACATCCACACTGATAATGCACAGGGCTTACTTTTACATTAGTGACATTTATTAGCATTTTTATACTTAATATCATTTAGTACTACCCTATATATGTTACAATTAATATTTATAATATTAATATATATTAATATATACCTATGTGTTACAATTTTAAAATAAAAAAAAGGATTTTTAATAATATTGTTTATTCTTTATGGGATTAAAACTAATTTTCAATGCCATGATTTTCCTGTAGGTCAACACTAAATTACCAATAGCCGATTTCCTTCCCCATTTTATTGCGTCTTTCTTTTAGCACAGATAGCGTAAATGATTCTATTCCCTTACATATAATACAAGTATTCAGAATAAGAACGAAAATTATTGGGAATTTTGATTATTCCTTGTAGCTACATAATATGGTGCTTTCCTCATTGATTCAATGATTCATCCATAGGTACATAAAAAGTATTAATCACTAAGTCATTCCGTTTTACTTCAGAATGTATACACAATTCGATTTTACTATTCCTCGACTACAAGGGATTGCAAAGGTTAATTTTGTTCACGTCGAAATTAGATTAGTAACACATTTACAAAAAACTGGAACTTATAGCCTAATGTTGAGTAGGTATACGGGTTCTAAAAATCAGAAGATAAATAAAGCAATAGTATTTGGCACAAACCACGACGAGAACTAGATATTTATTTAGTTGGTTCTCGATACGAACCTAGGAAATTAGAGCAGTTGTGGTTTAATTATAGTGACTATTTAGTTTACATTACAGTGAAGTATTGTTAATGTGAACGGCTGTGTAAGAAAGTGATGGAACTCGAAGACATATTAAATTCAGCATTTAAATAATATATTGTTTTACATAGACGAAATGAATATAGATTTTAACCTCCGAATTTTTAGTGCTCTATTTGTGGCAGATTTTTGAATGCAACTGAATGGTCAGAAAAAGAAATAGCCAGTTAACTACAACTGCTGAATACTGCACCTGCACTTAACAGACTGCTAAATAACTATTGCAATATTTTTGTTGTAGAAAATTGAAAATGGTTTCTAACAACAAAAGTGAGCTAAACATAAGTAGTTTCATCCAAAATGACAAATCAGAGAATAATAGAGATCACTTTGAACTTGGTAAGTCCTGAAAAATAATTTTGATTTATTCTGAAAAGGATTTTTTGGCAGAAACATTTAAATAATTGCACGGACTAATTAATTCTTCTTGAAAATGATTACAGGGAATTATATTGTTGCTAGAGGCCAATTTGGAATCCTGTTCATGTCTGGCAAGTATTTAAGTAAAACGGCTGCGTTAAAACATGCACATGCGGATGAATATTGTAAAGACAATTTTAAAGCTCTTGTAAAGGAATTGAAAGTACTGAGCCGACTTTATCCACATCGAAACATTTTAAGGCTCATAGGAAGTTATGCAAGTGTGGAACACAGTACGTTTGTTGTAAAGAACAAAGATAATTGCTTTTCAAAGTGTTATTTTCAAAGTGATAGTTTGAATATTGAATTTTAAATTGATATATATGTATTGAATTTTTAAATTGAAATATATGTATTGAATTTTTAAATTGAAATATATGTATTGAATTTTTAAATTGAAATATATATATTGAATTTTTTAATTGAAATATATATATTGAATTTTTAAATTGAAATATATATATTGAATTTTTTAATTGAAATATATATATTGAATTTTTTAATTGAAATATATATATTTAGAATTTTTTTCTTTCTAGTTCAAAATAATATGGTATAAATAATTTTTTAACGATTTGATAAATTATTGCATAACAGAAGAGGTCGTTTTGGCATTTGAATTTTGTTCGAATGGAAACCTACTGAAAATGCTGCGAAACAGTCGATCATATTACAAAAACGTATTTAAGAAAAATCCTCCAGTTGGTCACGACAAAGGGTAATTGTTATTAGATTTTTGTAACAATCTCCTAAAAAAATATTTGAAGGTATGAGTTGTAAATTTTTACAGGGACACTCCCGTGCTACTAAACATTACAGCGTGGAATTTGTTGCAGTGGAGCTTAGAAATAACAGAAGCTATGGAATTCTTAGCTTATCACAAAGTATTCATCGCCAAATAAATGCTAGTAGCCCAGAAATTGAAATTGAGCTAATATTAAAGTCCAAATAATTTTCAGGTGGTTCACGGAGATTTGGCGACCAGAAATATTTTACTCAATTGCGAGTACAGTATCAAACTTTGCAATTTTTGTCTGGCGAAGCAATTAGATGATGCATCAACCTATGATCAAGCTTACTATGCCAAGGTCGAAAATTTGCAATACAAATCTCATTTATTGTTTAAGCAAAAATGGTCGACTGGATTAAAAATGAATGTTTGAATTTTTAGTTAGTACTTCCATTAGAATGGCTTGCCCCAGAAGCAATGCGCAAATCCTATTTCTCTCCCGAATCAGATGTATGGAGCTTTGGAGTTGTGATGTGGGAAATTTATTCTTTGGGAGAAGTTCCCTATCCGGATGTTGAAGTTAATGAACATTACTGGAAATATCTACTGACTGGCTATCGACTACCAAAACCCATGTGTGCAACCACTAACATGTAAACTACATTTAAAATATTTTCGCAAAAATCAATAATTTACTTAAAAGCTAAGGATAAGATCAATCAATGAAAATCAGTGATGAATAATTTACAGTAATGATAATATTGGGATTTTACTCATCCAGATACCAAATAATGTTGAAATGTTGGAATAATGAACCCAAATTGCGACCCTCATTCTCAACCATTCGGCAACTTGTTTTACAACAGTTTTATAAAAACACTGTAAACGTATAATATTGTTTGGAAACAACATTTATTTATTTATTTTATTTACATAATAGACAATTTCCTCCATGTGCAAGAGGCTATTGCTCAAATATAAGTTATTGTATGAAAAGAGAGAAAAGACACATTAAGCTAACAGAAGCAAAATTATCATATTACCAACTTAATCTTCACACGATTTGTAATAAAGATTTACATGTTCTTGAAAAATTATTGAAATAAAAATTTGTAATACTTAGGTTTTAAGAGTTAAAGATTTAGATTACATTTAGCATATGTACTATAATGCCCTTGTGTCACTGTAATTAATTATCTAACCATATATAACTTATTTGAAAGTGCTATTTCCTTTTTACAATGTTAGGACTAAAAAATCCTATCTAATCAATGAAGATTAACAGTCGCATAATGCTATTAAAGTACTGTTCATGTTCTGAAGTACTTTAAAGGATTCAAGCACAATAAAAGTTCACGTGCCAGGCTTGAGTCAATTAAATGAGTCATTGTCATGTTCAAAACGGAGAATACGACTACATAGTTTTTATTGGATTACTTCAAAAGACATCAGCAGGTTAAATTATCGAAATCATCACGTATCGGCAGTGTGTTAACTATATGCATCATGAACATACATATATCTACTTTGATAAAAATAAATTTAATAATTCGCATATGGGACGATTCGCAACTTCAGTTGTCTGTCATGAAAAATGTTGCTCTTTAACGAAAGTAGCAAGTGAGTAGAGCTAATAGTAGTGACATATCTATCTAGTGTCAACAAGTTTACATGGGTAAAATTGAAAATGCTGCGAAGAAATATTTTTCATTTACTAATAACTAATTTAATATTAATTTTTATTTTCCTCGTCCGATTATCCTGTGTCCATGCTTCCTTAATAGACACTGCAAATCTTGATACTCTTGAACTGGTTCAAATCGTAAGTAATTCAATTTCACCATTTGACAAACTAAATATAATATAATTCGGGAATACAATTTGTTTATCAACTCATTTAACTTTTTTAAGCTGTTCCGACAGGGAGATAGAGCCCCTGAGAATGCATATCCCACAGACCCATATCAAGATGAATCGTTGTGGCCTGATGGATGGGGGCAATTAACCGACGTAGATTAAATTACAAACATACACAATGAAAACGTAAAAATGAAATTACTGGGAAATTTGTATATTGAATTTGAATTTCAGCAAGGGAAAATGCAAGAATATGAACTTGGAGTGTATCTCAGAAATCGTTACGACACTTTCATTAGTGACAAATATGTGCCAGATGAGATCTATGTCTTGAGCTCAGATTTAGACAGAGCAATTATGAGTGCAGAGCTCTGTCTTGCCGGAATGTTCCCTACAAACAAAAATGATACAAATTGGAATTCTGAAATTAATTGGCAGCCTGTTCCACTGCATACAATTGAAGTTGCAAGAGATAATGTGGGGAAATATACTCACTCACTCACTCACTCCTAATTAACGATTTTTCATATCCATTATTTTGTAGAATGAAATTTTAATTGTTTTTATTTGTCAGATGATCTACATGAAGAAGCCGTGTCCTAAATACGATGACTTACTCAATGACTTTCTTTATAATTCGGATATGATGAAGAAAATTAATTCAGATAATGCTGAATTATTTAAAGATCTTAGTAGGAAAAGTGGAACAAATATCACCTCAGTTGTGGATCTAAGTTTTTTCAATGCAGTCGTCGTAGAAGTAAGTTGTTCATTAAATTGAAATTGAAGGGATCTGGTTTCAGAGATTCGGGGAATATTAATTTATTTATCACAATTTTCCATTTACCATAATAGAAATATTACAATTTTACTCTTCCGGATTGGACTGAAACGTTGTTTATCGATGAGAACTTTCAGACTCTTTACAACTTTTCTTTCGCTGCTAAGTCACACACACCGGAGCTTCAAAGACTCCGAGCTGGAGAATTAGTCAAATATCTTTCAAACAATATAAATAAAAGCATTTCGAATTCAGAAGATGTAAAGACAAAATTTTTCATGCTCTCTGGTCATGATAGTACTTTAGTGGCTCTGATGAATGCATTTGGAGTTTTCAATATGAAATTACCTTACTATGCCACGGTTCTTATGATGGAGTTACATAAGGATGTCAACAGTACCGACAACTATTATTTTAATGTAAGATTAAATAAAGGATTCTTGGGAGATACTGTTCATTTCCAAATCGATTCCTATATAAATGCTCATTAATATCATCTTTTCGTTTTATAAGATTTTTCTGCGAAATGACACATCCCAAGAGGCATACAAACTGAAAATTCCAGGTTGCGATTTTGATTGTCCATTAGAAACATTTTTTCAAAAGGTCTCTCCCATAATTCCTCAGAATTGGGATGAGGAATGCCAAACTTCAAAAAAATCCAGCCATTTTCCTTGGATTGGTAATTTGAACATATTGTTTGAAATTTTATTTTTTAGGAAAAGTGCTGTTCAGTAAATGTTGTAGCCTTCTAAATCATGAATTTGTGACAATCTTTTCCATGCTACTAATTTTTAATTAATTTTTTAATTATTATTATTACATATTACTTAACGATAAAAAATTATTGACTTTTGTTGCAGCAACTTTTGCTATTGGTGCTGCAAGTGCAGTGCTCCTTGGTCTTGTGATAATGTCCTCTTTGACAATGTACAGACGCATTAGACAGAACAAACAAATGCGAAGAGGATATCGACAGTATTAATCCAGGAAAACATGTTGTTCGGGACTATGTTAATTTCATTTAATTTAGCACGGAAAATAAAATCTGTTCTTAATATATATACATAAATATATTATATGTATTAGTTTTCATCAGAGTGACGTATGTGTAATTAAATTATGCAAGTACATAATTTAATTGTCTTTGGTTGAGCAGACTGCTTGTTAAGCAACACTTTCCGATGTAAATGCCAATCTACAGCCATTCATATTATCAGTAATTATTTTGAGCACTTTGCAATGCATTCTTGTAATCAGAGTTCTCTGTTCTGTACATATTTATATAAGGTGTCCATTTCCAGGAACAAAATAAAGTATTATTCATATGCTGAGCATACATTCATTTTTATGTACTTTAAGGGCAGATTCAGAGTACAAACAACGGCATAGTAGGTGGCTTGGCTATTATCAGTAGCAGATAAGGACATTTTATAAATAATTGTGAGCTCCATACGCAGTTGGTGAACAACTTGTGTATCAACAAGTTGTTTGTCGTCAGAAAGACATTGCGTCTACTAGTTGAGACAAGTTTTAATTTTCTAATATTTTGAATTGTATTGTAGACTGTAGTGTAGACTGCATTATATTAAATAGGTATACGTTATCCGTAAACATAAAATTGTAGGGTCAATGGATTAATATTCCCATTTCCCATAGTCTGAATCAACGAAACAAAGAAATAAATAAAAATGTCAGGAAAATTAGTCTCCTGTTGGTTTGTAACCAATTGGATTATAGTTTTAGTCGTGGATATTTTCTATGTTAATCTCTCATTAGCTGATTCTGCAAATTTGGATAGCCTCCAGTTGGTTCAAGTTGTAAGAATTATTTCTTATTTCCTTATATATCTCAAATCAGATTATGTGTATAAACATATGCTTAAATTAATCTGTTACTTACTCTGTAATAATAACTGATAGTGATTTGATTTTAGCTTATCAGACATGGAGACCGAACACCCGAGTATGCTTATCCTACAGATCCCTATCAAGACGATTCAGTTTGGCCTGAGGGATGGGGGCAACTTACTGAGGTTAATTACAATTAAACTATCGATATGTACCTAATAAGTCACGTGGTTAAAATGGTTTTAATGAGACTTTGGGTTTCAGAAAGGGAAAATGCAAGAATATGAACTTGGAATTTATCTTAGAAATCGTTACGATATTTTCATCAGTGAGAAGTACGTAGCTGATGAGATCTACGTCTTGAGTTCAGATACAGACAGAACAATAATGAGTGCAGAGCTCTGTCTTGCTGGTCTATTCCCTGCAAACAAAAATGAAACGAATTGGAATCCTGAAATCAATTGGCAGCCTGTTCCGTTGCACACGATTCAAACAGAACAAGATAATGTAGGACTCTATTATTTATAGAATATCTTTGAATCACCCTTCTTAAGATATGAACGTTTTACTTTGTTAATATTTTGTCTATGGATGTTGCAGATTCTTCGCATGAAAAGAGCATGTCCTAAGTTTGACGTCCTGTTCGATGACTTCATTCATAATTCTGAAATGATGAAGAAAATCAATTCGGAAAATGTAGATTTATTTAAAGATTTGAGTAGTAAAAGTGGAGTGAACATTACAACGATCATGCAAATAGATTCATTTTACGCTACTGTCATGGTTGAAGTAAGATTGTTCAAATTATCCAGAATTTTATTTTAACTGCATTTTTGCAAATTACTAACCACAAATATGCATCTTGCATGCTTTCATTTCAGAATTTTCAGAATTTAACTCTTCCAGATTGGATCACTCCTCTATTTACGGATGATCATTTCCAATATCTTTACAATTTGTCGTTTGCAGCCAAAACATACACGCCGCAACTTCAAAGATTACGCACTGGAGAACTTGTTAAATATCTTACTACCAACATCAACAAAACTCTTTCAAGTTCATCCGACACAATCACAAAATTTATCTTGCTCTCTGGTCATGACATTACACTAGTGGATCTCATGAATACATTTGGAGTTTATAACATGAGATTACCTTACTATGGTTCTGCTCTTATGATGGAGTTACATAGAGATAGCAACTCATCACAATTTTATTTTAATGTAAGAAATTCTACATAAGTTTCTCAATCTCATTATTAATTAATTTTAATTTATTTTATTTGATTTTAATTAATTTTAATTGATTTTAATTAATTATTGGAATTTTGAAGTTTTTGATAACATTTGGGTTTAATTTTCAAGCTATTTCTAAGAAATGACACGACAAGAGATGCGTACAAATTGACACTACCCGGCTGTGATTTTAACTGTCCTTTGGAAACAGTTTTAGAAAAATTTTACCCTATTATTCCCGACAACTGGGATGAGGAATGCCAAACTTCTCAACGCGGACGCTTTACATGGATCGGTAATATAGAAATAATTAACTTTTCTCGTACTTGGTCCGCAGCATCTCCTAAATATACTATATATATTTTTAATTATATATATATTTTTGATTGTAGCGATATTAGCTATTGGCGCAGCAAGTGCGGTCGTTGCTGGAATTATGATAGCTTCATCTTTGATATTATGTAAGCGTATTAGAGAGAACAAAAATATGCGAAGAGGATATCAACAATATTAAGAAGACAGTACGAGAAAAACACAAATCCTATTTAGTATTTAAAACAATATTAATTGTAATTGCTGAGATAGCATAATATACTCACATTAGTTTAGCATTAATGCAATTAATGCAATTAATTCTATACTTATTCACATTCAAAGAAAAGCCTGATCATAATATTTTATGTAAAACGAGAAATATACCCGTCCTACGGCCAGGAGAAGTCTATTTCCTCAATGTTAACTCGGGGTCAAGAGGCTCATGGGAAATTTATTTTTAAATGGGTGTCTGCCCCGGAAAAGCTTTTTATGAGGCATACCCAGGTATTCTACAATTAGGATTTCCACAAAAAAGTTCCTAGGACAGAAATTGGAGACATTATATATATATATACTAATTTTATCGTCATATATCGTTGAAGTGGCTATAAGACCGTTTTTTGATTTTTATCGTCCAAGTACACAATCGATTTTTAACCAACATTTTATATCAATTCTGTGGTAGTTTCGTAAATAAAACCAATAATTTTGAACGTAGATTTGAGCAGGCATTAACTATGTCCATTACGTAAACAGAGTAATATGTCGCTACCCTAATAACATGCAAATTAATAATGTACTAGATATTCTACTCGAAATTTAACCGAATAAATTAAAATAGCAATCACACGAGGTGAGTCAGATTTTTAAATCATGCACTGTTCATTTTCATTAATAATTGCACGGACTAGAAAAGATTGGATATGAGAAGGTTTTAGATTAAAAAGTGATGAGCTGATAATTATATGGATATGATTTAATGATTGATCATCAGAGAATCCTTTAGCTCTTTCTTTAACTGTGTAACATTTTATTACATTTCTGTGGGATTTTCTACAACAGAGAGTCTTACTAATCTTATATCATACAAGTCATTAATGATAAATATATATAGGTGGAGGTTGGTATATTGTTCTTCATTATTGATTTAACAAAGCTGCATTTCAGTACGTTTTAAAAGCTTAATGAATACTTTAGGAAAATATCTAAATCCGCATCCATTGACATGTTCCCCATTTGAATATACCTTTACCAGTAGGTACGTAATAATAAATATTCTGAAAATAATATATGCATAAAAAGTGAATACAAGAACAGTGAATAGGAATAGTGTACTCCTACAGATATAGTTGCACTTTCATCAGACAAAGGAAACTTATCCGTGATAGCCTCCATGTCCACCACCACCACCGCCGCCATGCCCATAGCCCTTGTGTCCATATCTGCAATCACAACAAATTAAATATTAACATTTAATTTCCTCAAACAATTACACCCACAATAAATTAATTTTTCTACTAATTTTCCAAATTTTGTGAATATTTTTCTTACCCTCCTCCGCCACCACCACCTCCATGTCCGTAGCCCTTGTGTCCGTAACTGTGTTGACGAAACAAGATTAAATGTAAACAATACATTGTTTCGAAGTAGTACATGGTTGAATATTTCGAGTCTAAAATCTACTTTTCTAAGACATGAAAGAATATAATTTCAATTATTTTGACGCTTACCCGCCTCCTCCTCCGCCACCTCCATGACCATAGCCTTTGTGTCCGTGTCTGCATTAACAAAACATACGTTACTGTAGCACATTTTGAAATGATTTAATGATGTACCTACTTAAATATACACATAATTTCTCGAAAGTGGAATATGTTTGGGATTTTTGGACTTACCCTCCTCCTCCACCTCCATGGCCGTAACCCTTGTGCCCGTAACCCCCACCGCCGCCTCCTCCGCCATGTCTTCAATATTTAATCACTCAATTATAAATAGTGCAATCATCTGTCAAACTACTTTCATAGGAACTCTTTTCCTATGCTCAGTACAAAAACATTTGTTACTGTATTTATAATATCTTACCCGTAGCCTTTATGCCCATAGCCACCCCCACCCCCACCCCCTCCATGTCTATAAAATATAAAATAATCCCATTTTTTAAAAACCATTTTATTCCAAATTATTCAGAATATTCCAAACAATCTGTGATGACAAAATAGGATGTTGTAAAGGAATTTCAGATTTCCCTTTCATTTTTTCTTACCCATATCTGCAAAATAAATGAAATTCATGTTAGTAAAATTACTTCGTAGCTAGACAGCTGTACTTCCCAATAATATTAGCGTAAATGTCCCCAAAATTATTTTTTAAAGATAGACTTACCCTCCGGCCTGACTAAGGTGCACACAGATACAGAGCACGATCACTGCAGCTAACTATAATTTGAGAAATGAAATTCAATTATGAAAATGCTTGTTAACAATGTGGGATGAAATGCAATGCTTTGCACATTATTTTGAATAGGAATATATTGGTTAACACTTACAAGAATATAAATTTTCTGAGCCATTTCGATGTTTTCGCAGTTCGGTTTGAAAATAGAGAAAAATTTGAGAAGAGAAGACGAAAGGAAGTGTGAGTTTTTACTCTTTTGAATAGGAATTAGTTAGTGTGAGCTGATTGAGCTAGTGTTTGTGAATGATTCTTTGTGAATGGGTCCGAGCCTTTAAATATCAACTGAAATGTAGCTATAAGAGCAGGATCATGATTTAAAAAGGGAAATCTATCCGCTTCATTGATCATTACAAAAGTTGTAAATAAACTTGGATTAGTTATAACAAAGAATTGTATCTTTATTGGGACTCCTGTAGCTCTGCTTTTTTAGGATATCCTCGTCCATTGCTTCTGTATTGGTGTAACAGGAGGTGTTTCTAGGTGTCTGCATCTTAGATGTGCAATGATACGGATTGTTATCTATCTTAAGACTATAGTAATATTACAAGATGAGAATGTGAGGGATTGTTATAGAGTGGGAGAGGAATGAGTGAATAGCATTCATTCAGGCGACAGGATAATTGCCAAATTATCCTAGTCTTTAAGTTTTGGTGACATGACGCTATTCAGCA
>JAAAYG020011721.1:2610-23175 GCA_009936455.2 Tomocerus minor
TCACAATTATTAAAATGTTGTCAATGCAGAGTCAGTGCCCCAAATCGCCAATCTACAATTCAATGCAATTATAATTTCCTATGTACTTATTGTGCTTTGCATGCTTAAGCTTTTTAATCGTTTTCCAATGCTCGTTTCTTAATGTATTAAACTGTTGGGCATCGACGGGCTTTTTGTGACGCAAATACATTGCTAAAATGAGCCCAACATCATTGAGCAAACAAATGTAACTAATTCATTATCTATATACCTTTTTCCGTCATAACAAAACAATTCCGCACAATGTTGACGTTACAGCAATTCCTAGCTCTCTTAAAACATTTTACGCATTAGCTTCTTTTTCAACGAGTACAATCGATGATAATATTTCTGCAGGATGATAGGAAAGGGAAAATTGTATACCCACACCACACGCCAAGGAGGATAACAATAATCCTAAAATTAATAACCGTAATGTTATTTACGTCAGATAGATAGACTTGTATGAAGCAAACTACGTCATTGTTACATTAACTGTTGCTACTTCAATGAAATGCCAAGTAGTCCTATAAATGTCAAGATTTTATAACGAGCCAACAAATTAATTTATGTCAAGCTGTAAAATATTGATTGCCCTTCCTAACTAAAAGACATCGTAATTCATTTACAATGATGTACCTTGCTAAACTAAATAGAACCTGTAATACAGAATTAAAATCCAAGTTTATATAACCCTAATAATGGAATTTTTCCATCAAATAAAAAAGGAATACAAAAACCTAACGTAGTCAGATATAAAAATGCTGCAAAAAAGTTTCAGATATTAAATATTAGTATGAAAAAATGTTTTTGTGCTAATATTTATAACATGACTAACATTTTTAGAGAGACAAACTGTATATCTACTAGCTATTTTAAATCTATTTAAATGAATCTATTTCAAAATGTGTGTCTTAATGGTTATCTGTAGATTAGCATGTAAATAGTAGTAGTAAGTCTACCTATGTATAATAATGTATAGCCTTTCCTATGAATTTTGCTCTTTTTTCGGAAATTTTATTCGCATTTAACATTAATTTATTGTACAATTTATCAAAGATAAGAGAGAAAAAGTCAGTGGACGATTGTCAACTGACAGTAAACGTTAACATCACATAGCACTTCTTTGTGGACTTGTCCTGTCCCTATAATATAATTATAAAACTCGGAGAATAGTCCTAACTATAGGTATTCGTATTCCATTATTTCAACATTATACACTATGCAACATTAAACTGAATGGAAAATGTTGACAATGTTGAGTAATAGGTATCAAATGATTCTATGAGGGAACTGCAGTAAGCGATAGAAAACAGAAGTTGCTAACCCTCTGTATGTGTAATGCTATCAGGGAGCTAAGTCTAATAAGATACATGCTCTATCTCTTTTCTCCCCTATTGCAATTGCCGAGTGTAGTAAGTGCTAAAAAAACTTATGCTACTGCACGAAAACTCTACCGCAATTCATGGTTACGGTGAGCTATTATTATTGTATGAAAGAGACCCAGAGAGTTTAGCTTTGGTGTTAGAAAAGACATAAAGTACGAAGAGGGATATTGGATTTGGTAATCTAACAGTTAGGTACATTGCACCAGCTAATATATATTTGTCTGTTGTACTTGCCCGATAAGTATGAGGCATTACTCTCTGTTTAATAGCTATTACTACGTATAATATTATATGTGTGGTGCGAATGCACTGTACTTTACTATATATCTCTATTGTTTCGTTAATCGTGAGACATTCTTGCAATTACCAGTATCACTACCCTAACAGATAGATTCAGATGAACGTTTAGTAGATGTCTGCAAAAGAGAACTTTCAATTTATTTATTACAATCTATTAGTAATAGAGACTCGTTAGCATTTCAAGGGTCTCCACGTAGATACCTCTATTCAAAAGGTAAGTGATTGAACAGCATTGTCTAATTAGTAAAGTCAATTCAGCCACCTCTCATATACACTCCTCTTTCTCTCTACCAACAAACTATTTAACTACTCCTGTGACAGTTCCCAATATTATTTTCCTATACAAAGGAAAGAATCATTACTGAAAACGCAAAAAAGAGTCATGTCCCCCTCGATTAATGCTCTAAATTACTAAAGATTGCTCATTAGGTGAAATATTGCTAACTATCCACTAATTACTAGTTTATTTTTGGTAGAAAGCATATGAACATTTATTATAATTTCCTCTAACTTGTGGCTTGGCTTCAACACAAAAATCTAAACTACCTACATACTTATTACAATCTATATAGGAGGGTTGTCTCTATAACCAAGTAATTTATCAATTAAATGGTAAAATAACAAGAGATCAACTATACGGACCATTAAATCTACAAAACAACCTACAATGCAATATTTAATTAATTAATTTTAGTATAGTTGCTAAATTCTAAAAGAGTGATCAAATAACACAATATAATAAAATTAATTCATAAAAAACAATTTCGCATGATTTTTACAGATGCAAAATTTTCAGAAAAAATGTTCCAAACTGAAATGAGCTGGTCCACATAAAACGTGTCATCATAATATATTTTTTCAGTTTATGCTATATAGAGAATATTTCTAAGAAGCCATGACTTATGCTTGTATTATTGTATGTGATGTAAAGAGTGTAGGAGATTGAATGTAATGAAGATTTAAGAGTTGGCAGGTAGATGATGGTAGAGAGAGTCAGAGTTGTAGAAGGGGGTCTGAACGGCAGACGGGTTATTGGACAAGTATTGATAGACAGAGTTGTACTGTGCATGTGGCATCAGATCATATTTGCTTTCAGTGCGGGAGCTGGCCTCGGTGGGAATGAGTGATCTGATGGAGAAGGGGGAATCCTTCGTCATGTGAGTAGGTAGCTGAGACAGTTGAGTCATGTGCAAGAGAGAAGGCAGTTGTCCCGAGTCTCCCAGCGGGTATCGGTGATGTGCAGACTGGAGTCCACCTCCTCCGCCTCCACCCACGCACTCAGATCCACCATTCGGTATCATTTCCATCTTCTCCAGATTGATGTCCGTCACGGATGGACTGTTGCTCCCGTGGTGATCTTTCTGGATGAGGTGATGAGCATGATGACTGGAGCCGTGGCCATGGTGGCCCAGACTCATCAGGTTGCCCAAGTGCTCGCCGCCGCCGCCGTCGTGGTGGTGCGAGTGCTGGTGCGAGTGACGATGCACGCCGTCGGGCATTTTACTGTGATTACTATGACTATGATGGCTGGTGTGGTGGTAGCCGTTGGGCGAGGAGTCGTCGCCGTGATGGCTGCTCGGGGGAGTCGTCGCCACGTGCAAGTGGTGATGTTGATTGTGCTTGCTCGAACCTTTCCCGCCGCCCGGTGTCGTCGAGTTATTGTTGTTGTTGTGATTCGGCGTGGAGTGGCTGCTCAAAGGACCGCCAGAGCCGTTGCTCCCGCCAGATGTCGACGAAATGGACTGTTGTTGATCTTGGTGAGTCGAGCGGTGGGCTTGACGAACTGCTTCTTTCTTGTCGTCCTTGAAACGCTTTTGACGACGGAGGTAGCAGCCGTTTTCAAACATATTCCCGCTATCCGGGTGCAGAGCCCAGAAGGAACCTTTACCTGGTCGGTCCGGTGTCCGTGGAACTTTCACAAAACAATCGTTAAAAGACAGAGAGTGTCGAATCGAGTTTTGCCAGCGTTGTTGGTTCTGTCTGTAGAACGGAAAATGGTCCATGATGAATTGGTAGATCTCTGACAATGTGAGCATCTTTGTATTAGCACTCTGCAAAACAAACAATTCATTACATCAGAAAATTTTTAGTCACATCCTCCTTTTCTCATTTTCTTAGGAACTATACACACTAATTGCTAATTATCTCTCTATTTATATTTTCTCAAAGTACCACATCAATTTTACCTTGTCATACACTTTAACTTAATGTATATTAGTATTATAATAATTTTTAATAGGATATCGATGAGTATAGCATGATATATTGATGTTTTATTCAAGATGAAAAGGAAATGGCATGTTATGTATGTTGTGGGAAAGCAAGTCATGTCTTGCCATTAACTTCCCTTGTGTAAGCAATGTCAGCTCAATATTTTGACTGATCGTGAGAGAGTGAGTTTATGTGTAATGTCTACTGTCTTGTCTTGTCTAGATGTCTAACTAAATGTCATAGATGTGTTCAGACCCTCTCTCTCTCTCTTTTCTATGTACTCAACATATAAAATTTTCATCATCATTACGAAAGACAGAAAGTGAAGTGAAGCGATTCTAATGTAGACATTTCCATTGGATAATCCCACTTCCACTGTTTTTCATCAACTGTGCTCAGGAACCTTGGTGTACTTTGCCTTCTTGTCCTAATGCACAGCAGTGTAGTAAAGATAAGCGCTCAATTATATAACTAGATAATTTTGTCATTTGATCTGAGAATCTTCCTCTATTTACTCTTCATTTATCAATAACTAGCGGCATGAGGGGCGGAAGACTTGAAAGGAAAAGCAAAAGAAAAGTACAATCGTGCCGAGGTTGAGTCGCCTTGGCCCGGTTCGTTGGTTAGTTCACTCTCATAATATTCCATCATACATTACATGGCAATGGCTTGAATAACGAGGACTAACAACTAAAAGAAAGACTAAAGTCAAGTCAGGACTTGTCATCTCACAGAAAACAGTCAAGTAGAGTCGACGACGACTAATAAAAGGATTCATTTCATGCGAACCAAGGCTTGTGTAAACTTTCTGTCAAGTTGAAATCGAAAACCATCTTTTCCAGAAAGGCTTTTGTCTTTTCTTGGCTACATCATATAGTTTTCCATTTTCTTCTCATTATAGTAGCTCTATGCGTTTGATGTTATTACATATTAGGTACCTAGCTATCTGAAAAGCTATAGTATGAGCGTGTGTGTGTTCATAACATATTCCAGCGATATATAATGCACAAGGAACTTTCCTCTCTCCTACTCAACTCTGTCTAAATAATTTTAGTCTTCTAAGCCATAATGGACTCTTTCCCTTCATACACTTCCATTTTCCTCTTTCTCCTCTCCATATTTCTTGTTGCCGATTAATTCTACATGGACGCAGTTAATTTATTTGCTTAGAAAATGAGGGATTTTATTCTGGAAACTTTCAAGTGCCCTCCTACACTACACTAATAGTAAAATGGAAAATCCTTTTTGTCAAAAACATCTTCATAAAGTAAAGATGCTATTAACAATATTAAAAATGTATTTTGTATGTCTACCGAACTACCGATATGATAGTCAGAAAGTCAGAACTATTAATTATGAAAGTGCTGCTAGTATTATTGCGAGAATTTGCGTCGAGTCATTTCAACTATAATTTACGGGGCTATAATTCCAGATAATAATAGTGTTTGTTTTGTTGAAACTCCTTTATAATCACAGCATTTTGTAGGAATGTCTTGTTTACATATAGTGCAAGGAGCATGTTCAGAGTTTAAACCTAATTACCCTGTCCAGGAAAGCTGACTATGTAAATTATATAGTTGAAATCTCTGATGTAGGTTTACTGTCATTTTGCATATTTAACTATTCAGATACTCTGGCTGGAGTAATGTAGGAATAATTGCTATTTTGTATACATTCAGTCCTGCTGGAATTAACCATGTATCGAGAGAAATGGGGAGAATGAATGTAAAATGTGTGTAGAATGATTTCTTAGCCAGAAACAACAGTGAAAACGAAGTTGTTCAATATTTACAATTGTGTGTTGGATGTAACCTACATAAGTAACTAAGTAAGTACTTATTGGGTTAACTTATAGCTTCCCTCAGTTTATTCACCATTAATTTTGGTGTAGGAGCATGCTGCTGAGGATACAAAAGACAGGAGAAAATGCGAATTGAAATGAAAATAAAATGACAAGCTAGAATATGAGTAAATAGAGAAAAACAAACGTAGCACCTCCCACACTACATAGCGAACTATTATAACGATATAGTTGGGAAATTGCGGACTGACGGCTCTACAGAACTATAATCGACATTTAGCTCGTTATATGGACATTATTGACAGAGCCAATATTTAATTGTGTTTGTTTGTTTTGTGTTACTTTAGTCTACTTTGCTCTACCTTGTTCAGGAGACTCCTGCTTTCCTTTACTTTACTAAATATATTATAGGAATGCCTATCTACTGTAGCTACCTTATCAATTACTTGTTAGCTAGCCATGTATGTATGTATATATTTTCAGACCTTAAGTTTTCCCTAGGATTTACTCACCAAGTAGGATCATAATATTCTATTCAATGTTAAGCTACTTGTTCTGTTTTGTTTTTAGCCAAGTGGAGGTTGAGCTAGTTGACGTTTACCCAAGATTTAGACGCGGGGCTTGACATTTACAAAAGAAAAACCTTGTCTCCTGTTGTGCTGCCCTTTTCCTTAGACATACACACACACACTACACTATGCACTACATAGACGTGCTCAGCTCACATATCAACATTTCACATTAATTCTTTATTAGGATGAGCCCCCTTACAATTTAGCTCACAATTTTCACTATCTTACAATATCTAAACTGCCTTTCCTAGGTAAGCTCTCAAACTAACACGCAATCTGTCCAATGCACAGTCGGCACACCACTATTCTCCCAATATGCGCTGCCCTAACAAACCGCTTTCTCTCTACAAATACGTGACCAGTTACATAACCCTACTATTACCACCATGCAATCCAATAATCCAACTCTACCGACACACACACACAACAGAGCATGCTTACATTTTTATGTGTATCACATCGGCCAACCGATATTCAACACTTTTACATTTTCACCGCAACCCATTCCTTACCATACACTCCTCACAATATATACCCTGCGTAGGTGTTCAATTCTACGACTACCATAGTTCTTTTCCAATAATCGATACATACTATTAGACTTTATTATTTAGCCTTACACACAATTTATCAACAGAGGCATTCTTAACTTTCTGAAGAATTAAAAACATATGGATATAAGATATAATAGAATAGATAGAAGATATAAAAACACATAAAAAAGATATGGAACTCCCTTATTGTATTCAATATGCTATGTCTGTAAAAAGCATATATTTGTAATTAATGAAATGTTCGTAAAAATATTGATGTCTCTGCGAATAGCGTTAGATGTATATTTATGCAAAATTATCTGTGGCCAGTTATAATATGGAGTACTGTATATTAATTGTAGATAGATATGTTTCTAAGTCATAACACCTAGGCCGAAAGACCTACTGCAAAAGGAGCGTTGAAATAATACCTACGTACGATAAGATCTGCTGGCATTAACACCTATAGACAATTGCTCAATTTATTTAATGTTCCTGCTTACAGTACACATTTTTGAGTCTTAAATCTCTGGAATACTTTTAGATGCTCCCTGACCTTTCTACTGTGTCTGTTAATTCCAAGTTAATTCGTTCTTTTTTAAGTGCAATTGCCAATGTAATTAAAAATGTTACTTTCAAAATTCATGTTCTTTAGTTTCATAGCTCTTGGTTGTAGCAAACGAGCCTCGTTAAAGATATTTAAATGTAATAACTATCACATGCGTAGTATTCAATTCTCATTTGTAGCTCAGAATATATTACTGTAGTTGTGATTATTGGCTACTGTAGCTACTTGGTTATTTACTCATTAAAGCGTATTGCACCCTAAAGGTTTAACTTGACATCACAACATCACATCATAAACTACAGAAGCCTGCATAGATATAAATAAATTTCAATGCATATTGTGTTGTAGTATGTATGTAGAAAATAGTCACTTGCACACAAGCGGATATTATATTGAATGTGAATATTGAGCTAGAGCTAGAGAGATGGGTAATATGTGAGGACATGCAGGAACCAAGTGTATTTGGAATGTGTGATAGAAAATACAATGACTGTTAGGAGGTTATTAGTTTGATATATGGGAATATAGTCAAAGTAAACATGCATCAGGGGCCTAATCTGTATGAGGAGAGTACAAAGTATAATGATAAGTACAAAGGAGATAGTGGCTTTCTATATGTTGGCACATTGATGTTCGTTCCTCTCTACACAATGTTACACAGTAGAGAGTTGAGGAAGAGGGTTTAGTAAAATGGGAGAGTTAGTTGGTGGAATACATGGCTGATAAGTAGGAGAGGAGAGAAGAGCAGTTTTGCATTTTATTTGCAGATCGGCTTATAACCTTCTGCTCAACTGAACTCGACTGAACTCATATTGAATTGAATGCTCAGAACGAAGCTGACAGATCTCACTTCAGTTCAGTGCAATTGTGTTCCTTGTCTTCAGTCCCTTATGCTCTACAACAATGTGTCCAACTCGTAGTAGCATAACTAACTTCCAAAGCCTCTTCCTCCCTGTTTTTGCCTTATGAGAGCTAAACTCGCAATTAAACTACCAGCAACCTACTGGCTACCTACCTACCGACGACTACCTACCCGCATGAATCAAACATTTATCCGCTCCAACTTTATAACTGAATATATCATAAAACATTACAAATATACACCTAAACATATTTATAGCATCATCATTCTAGTTTCTAAAACCTTTCCATTGCAAATTGAAGCAGGAAAAGTATTATTATTTATTATCTCTGTTGCTTGGTATACCTTTTTCTGTATATATTATACTAGTATTACTTATAGTATGTCTGTAGAATCATCCTGTAGAATTTCACTGTGAATTCATGTGAACCTTACGGCGTTTAGGACTCTGTAGTGAAATATAGTGCACATTAAAAGTTTTAGTGTGGATTAGTAGAGTGAAGTTAGTAGGGGTAAGTCATGATGGGCAAAAACAAGTAAATATCAAGGAGGATTGAACAAAAAGGCCTTAGGGAGACTTTTCTACAATATATTCTCGCGTCAGGGACTTGTAGTTTACTAGAGAAGTGCAATAAAGTATGAATGAGAGGGATTTGATTGTTAGGATGAGTTTTCAATTGACGTGGCCGATACTTGCGTAGCTTTTGCCTTTATGAGTTAGAGAATATTGCAGGAGTAGTGCCTTGCCTTGCGTAAATTGTGTAACTATTGCACCGTGGCTTCAGAAATGCTAGTACATTATCCTAGTCGCCACTTTTTATCGTCTGCCTTCATGCCCAGTGCATACTTATAGCTTTCTATATGAAGGGAAGGATGAAAACACGGAGTGTTCTGTCTGTCTGTCTGCCCACTGCAGTATGCAATACCAAACCACTAGCAGACAAAGTTCACGGACTAAATAGTAAGTAGTAGTGCTAACGACAAGTTTCCTTCTTTCCTTTCTCTCCCAACCTATCCCTCGCCTCTTTCCTTTTCGACAAGGAAAATCCAGGATAGTGCTTAATAAAAATTCGGTGCAGGGAGTGAAGTCGAGGAAAAGAGCAAAGAGAAAGCGTCGGGAAAGGAAAGGGGAAAGAAAATACGAGGAATGCTAATACTTTAGCAGTTTAAGAACAGACACATCAACTTTTATACAGACATGCTGTACGACTCTTGTTTTCTGGCCAAGTGTCAGCAACTATACTCACATAGATACTTCCTACATGGCAAGAAAATATAGTCGGCAGTTTTGTACTATACTATGATTTTATACTGCTATGCTCTACGCTCTACTACTGTGGGAAAGTTATCTACGATACTCCTTACATGTACAATGCAATAATATTTGATCTCCCTGCATTGGATTCACCGAGAACAATGAAATACTATACGTATAGGCAGGACAGATCATATTTTATACACATCCACCATAATAGTCACTATTTCTAGTACCTACTATACACTGAAAGAAGGAAGGGAATCCACGGAATCAAAAGCTCCACTATCCTCGCTCCTCTCCCCTTTTATCCTATTCTTTTGTCATCACCCGCTATTCTTCTCAATCGTTTTGCTTTGGTTTTGTACTAACAGCTCAAATTAGTACGGATTTATTCATTCCGAAACAAGGAGACCATATGCAGTTATCCAGCAACTTCCTCCCTACTAAACATTCCCACCAGGAAATTTATGAAATCTGTTACATTTTTAATTCTTACCCTGTTTATACCATTTACAACATTATCATACAATCTGAAATTCAGAATTTTTCAGATTCAATTGCATTGAAGTCCCAACCTAAGAATGGGTTTAAGAAAATTCAAATTAAATGATTAGCTACTCTTAAAATCCGTGCTGCATAATAATTTTGACAGATATGAAATTGCATTTCAATGAATAATAGATAGTTCTCACATTCGGTTTCGGTGTTTCTGCTTACTACATAAAAACTAAAAAAGTTCGTTTGTTCTGTAAAATATTTAGAATTTCTTGGATATACTATGTACCTATCCCTGGTTGTATCGATTGTTTATTTTATTAACGACAATCGGTTAAATGGGTCCCTGGTTAGATGATGATTCGTCCCAGTAAGAAATCTCACAGATCATCTTTTCTTTTCAGTAAAAATATCTTGAATTCCTATGTAATCAAAGAGAAGATGCTTTTTTAGTGTGTGGATAAGGAGAGTATAATGTAGTATAGGTATGAGATGCATAGTTTTGGATTTGATATGGAATATAGAATATTTGATTTAAAATTTATCTGCGAGTTTGATTAAAGTGCCTGAGCGGTTTTATGGTTACATTGCACTTTGCAGTCTGTCGGTGGGATTGGAATTTGCCGACACTTGACTTGAATAAGGTTGCTTGAACAAACACATTAATGCGTAAACACAATATTTGCTCATGCTTTCCAGGTGACTAGTAATCATTCGGTAAAACATAATTTTTATCCTAGACACACAGAGAAGAGTTGAGTTTTTTATTTCGTTTACATTAGACGTTGGCAATGCAAGCTGCATGTTTGCCAAGCAGTTAGTTACTACAACGAAGCCTGACTATAAGCAGTAGACAGTATTAACTACGTTTAGGTATAGTCTCTAACATTAGGCTTGACTTATCGTTAGTAGTAGATGTATTATGTTTATGTAAACAGTGCCAAAACGCGAATCTGAATAAAATGCCCCACTTGTTAATATTTATTACCAATCCTTGTAAGAATGTCTGTTGTTGGTAGTAGTGGTGGGCTGAATTCAGTGTAAATTTCACTCTACTCTCCAAATTGAGCTACCTACTTTTATGTACTTAATGCAATAGGACAGATTTTCTGTGCACTTATTATTTCTTTGTACATATTTACATTATGCACAGTTGCTTCCATTTATTATAGTTAGGCAAGTCGCTGAAGGTTAATGATGATATATCTCTGCTAACAATACAGCTATGACAGGTTTATATGAAAAATGTAGAAATTCCCATGTTAAAAACTCTGATTAAAAATTCAAAAGCAATTCTGTTTGTGACAACCTCTTTGTAATAGCTCGGAGGCGAGGCAGCGTAGCCGACGCATTTCTTTTTCCCCAATCATCAGTGTCCTACGTTTTGTTTTAACTCTTTTAACGCGAAAAAGGAAGCAAAAGGCAAAAGAAAGCATATTGAATTTACATGAAATGAATCTAAAGTGGAGTGTAGTAATATAAAGTGCAAAGAACTCTCTCTCTCTCTCTCTCTCTAGTTAGATAGAGAAGGTCCTTAGCTCAATAGGACAAATATTGTTATATGAATGAAATCACTATATAATATATAATGTGTTAGTTAGGTAGATGTAGATATGTGCATTAAATCAACTAGGAGAGCAAATAAAACTCGATCGTTTCCTTCTGTGTGCTTAAATGCAACTTTTATACTTCGTGATAGACTAATAGACAAATCTGTTTGCAGATTCAATTAAGGTGTGTGTACAATGCTACGCATTTTTATTTGGTTTCACTAGACCTGTTTACTGTTGGTGAAAAGGACAATTCAAACTTTAGTTAGACACACCAAACTCATCTACACACACTTTTTTTCCTCTCATATATACTTATCCAAGTCCCTTATTATTATTAGTTATTATCATCATTTAATACATCAATACATCAATATCAAGTCCCGATTTTCCAATATATGTAAATGCAATGCTTTTAATTAGAATGGGATTTCTCAATAATATTTCTGACACTTACTACAGTAAGAAAATAACATTTCGTTATTATTATTAGACTATTTCTAATAGTACGTATCTGTTTAGAAATTGTAACAAAATCTAAAGTTAAGATTTTAAAATGAATGTAGGTACTGTAATTGTGTTGTAACGTTTTATGCCATGTATATATTATATATATATATCAAGGAATTCTATGAGTGCAGTGTATAATAGTTTGTAAATAGGTGGTGGAACTATTATAAGAGAGCACAATGAAATGTAGGTAAGGTGGCTAAAAGCAAAGATCTAACTTAAACAGAGAGTTGAAGTGAAGAGTACATATTGACAGAAATAATCCATCCTTTAGTTTACAATTGTTGCACCGTGCATTTCATGTTTGTTATGTATTCTGATAATATGTTGACACTCTCTGCTAGATATTTCGCACAACTTTTCCCTTTTCTCTTTATCGCTGAGCGTTGCAAAAAGATAGAGAACTATTTTTATTAAAAGACACTCCAATCTGCTCTGCATTGATTAAAATATGAAATGCTCGTATTTCCACAGCAGAAATCAACCTACATTCTATCGACACATGATTACTACTTACATGCATATCTAATGTATAAGCAATGTAATATTTGTGTGATTAGTAATAAAATCCTTGTTTTATTTGAGGGTAATTTTGTTTACCTATGCAGCCTTGCATATCTATCTATCTACACATATTATAGAGTGACTAGTGATTGATGTCACTGCTACACATTCCACTCTACTTTTACCAACGGATTTGTAAAACTCGTTATTATTATATCTGTTATTAGTTAGACTGATTATGTGATGTCAGTTCTCAGAGTGAACCTAACTCGAATTTTCCTCAGTTTTCTGTCATATCTGTACTGTGTAATCACTATTCCTCGTTGTTTGTTCCTGTTTTTTTTTGGTTCCGCACGTGGTTGATTCATCAAAGTACTTGGAAGCTTGGAATTATTATCCTTATCTTTAAAAGTTATAGGCACCAGAAAAGATAAAACTACGTTTCTGGATTACTCTGTTTTCCACCAACTAACCATGTTATGATGATTTTCCACTTTTACAATGACTATCGCTAATTGTAAATATCAGAAAAACTCTGCTGCGTACTGCGTACTTTAACGTTTGTCATATTATTATTACACGTTCCCGTCTGTGAGGAGCTAAAATTTTATGATTGCCCCATCCGTTCTTTTGAAAATGGTTATCAATACGCAGTGCAATACTTATTTACTGCTTTCAAATCGAGCCTTTATTGCAGACTCACACTAATTTCCATTAGTTTATGGCGACGTCTGTTATTCAGCAATCATATCATTCATTGCAAATTAATAAATCATAATAGCAATAGTACAGAAAAGCAGAACTTATGACACGATGAAATCAACCTATATTATCTAATACAAGCTTAGCGCACAGATCAAAAACAAATTCTCAGAGTGCCCCTATATGACCCAACATTTAAATTCTCTCTTTCTTTGTTTTCTGACTATAATAGCTATTTCCAATTTATTCGTAAGTTCTTACAGAATGTATAGATCTATACTCAGAAACGCTAAACTACTTAGGACATAAAATTTCGCCACTACCTCTAAGTCTTTATTGAAGGAAGTAATTATATCATTGAAGTACTATTCTGCGGAGGAGTAAATGTAATTAAACGTAAAAGTAATTAATTTTCTGTTGATTTCTACATTTCTAGCATTGTCAGTTGAAATTGCAACGGAATTTGTGAGAAACGGGAATAGAATGAAAATGCTAAATGGTGGACGTACCTGAATAGCCATAGTTATAAGCGAAATGTAGGAATACGGCGGTTTAGCGTGTGTGTAGCTTCTTCGGTAGGTTTTAGCATTGGCGGCGGCGGCCGCGACGGAGCTAACACTATTGGCAATGACTGAGGACTCTCTGAAACTGGAAGAACTAGTCCGTTGACCATTATGATTAGGACTTGGGCCACCGTTGATGCTAATATTGTCACAAGAACCAGAGTTTAACCCTCCTCCACCGAGTCCATTGTACACTCCGCCACTTTGACCCATGCATTGAGCAGCGGATGGAGAACCGATGGCTCCGTAAGAATTCATTGTCGGTGACATGCATGGAGGTGATCCGAACTGAGAACAATTGACGTTGACACTTCCATACGGCGAATTCATGAGGTAAGTCGGTTGGGGGGAAATTGACGTTTGTCCAGGAATCCCATTCCCACACTCGTTCGAGTACAACTTTGAGGTTAGCATACTCATTTTGAACTTGGATACTCGAAATGAACTCTTTCAAAACCGATGGATTTCACTGAAATTTCAAGTATTGTCACTTTTCAATGTTTATGTAATCATTTCAACTTCGGATTTTTCTTTAAAATCAGTCAGCATCAGGACACACAATAGAAAATCCTCAGAATTTCTCTCAAACTATTTGCAAATATACTTTGTTTTTCCACTTTATTGTGTTGATCGTAAAATATTTATCGTAGTTGCTTGTTGTAACTATATTTTGTTAGGAGTTTATTATGATGCAGGAGAGCAATGTTGTTTAATTGTGTTAACTCAACAGAGTATCAATTGAATCTGAGTAAAAGTAAATCGAGGGAAACTTTTGGTGTGTATTATTGAAAATAAAGTATTATCGTCCAATACTCTGTCAGTGCACAGACAGATATGAATTGTTTTGCAGGATGAAGAGTGAGTCGCGATAGATATAATAAATGCGAGATGATGATTTGATTTGACTGCTAGTGCTTATTTGTTCAGGCTATTGTACAATAATAGCGTTTTCGTTGATTTGTTACCTATCGTTTGGTTTGGCTTACAAATGTTGTTGAACTTATGACTGAGGAATTACAACTTTGGATGGATTTCACTCACTTGTTGTGTTATTTGGTTCAAGTAGAGTAAAGATGAGACGAGGAGAAGTGAACTTTGTCAGAGAGCATAAGCAGGCGGTGCAGAGCCCTCGTTTTCTGATTAGCTTTTCAGCTACGTAATATTTCTGTTTATCTTTAGTGTCCAACTATGATGATACACATAAGCACATAGACAGATATGCTACGAAGACGGAGACAGGAGTTCGTAATTCTCTTGTGTGTATGTATGCACTACATATCGATGACGAATGTCACTTGACAAAAACGACAAAGCAACAAGGCGTGAGGGAGTCAAACGCTAATTGTGATATTAAATGTATAGGAAATCTGTAATAATAGTAGAAGCGTTGCTGTAAATGTTATCAATCAGGGCTTCAGGAGTTTATAACCTATCTACACAAATATCCGAATACTACTCTGTATTCCTAATGTTAATCTTTCCCGAGAGATAATTCTCTAAACTTTACTTTACACAGCCCGAGATAATATTTATGAGAAGTACAACGGATTGAGTGCTCTTATATGTTTTCTGAACTATTCTGGACATAGAGTGTGTATCATTCCTACTTGTATTGTGTCTGTTCCTCTAGTGTCTACACGAAGCCAAGTGAAACGTTGCAGCTGTATGCATGGACGACTCAACACATCAGCAACGAGTTTAAGTCCACGTCCAGAAAAATCACATCCACAAATCCAAATGTAAATGACTGATAATGGGCGGTCACAACACAACACAATAGCCAACAATCGTCCACTCCTAACAGTTAACTTCAGTTAAGTCAGTTTTACAGATTACACATTGCTTTTCACTATGTAATATACGTATCATCTACTCTCCCACTCTTTTCCTATTGTAACAATATTTTATGGCAATTCTCACACTCTACTTGAACGTGTTAGAGTTTTCCGTGTGCTTTTTAGTCAGACGACACAGTCTGGCTACTCTTTACAGAGAAATTCATTCACAACTCAATTTTTAATGGAGTTAACATTAAATACGCAGTTTAGTCATTTATCAATGTAGTAAATACTTCTGGGTTGATTTTCATTTGCTTACATTACGATGATGTTCGCTCACTGATAGATAATAAATGAGTGCAAATAGGTGGCAATGCAATGGAGCGCACACATCAAACAATTCCAACAAACTCCAGTCACACTAACTGATAATAATATGATAGTCACTTTTACAATTGCGAATCAGCAGCGTATCTATCGTTTATCCCCAACTTTTGTTTGTCGAAATGCGCTTTTTCGTGCTTTTTCACAACTCATCAGTTGAATGGCCTCTCTTTTCTCTCTCATTCACCTGCTCTTCTGTAAATTAACAATTACAATAACATTTACAGACTAAAGGAAATTTAACTTATTTAATCTACTAAAATATATAACATCGGCTATATATAAGTATATTATATCCAGAGAACTTGGGTCATTGTTACTTACACTGGGATTTTATTGCCATAAGCCTTACTTCATTAGCTACCAATTGAAATGAACTTTTCCTGATAGTACTTGAAATTGTTTACATTTTTCTTGATTATATAATCTACGATGATTTCATGAGTACTAATTATTGTATTACATTGCAGGAAAATTATCGCGAATCCTGCACCGTCACTTGTGTATACCTCGAATGACAACAAAATTAAAAAGCCTGTAGCTAACATAAGCCTATGAACTTAAGGATCTTTAGCACCTACTCAGAGATAACCTATATATTATAATTACTATTTTGCAATTATAAGCGTAAACATGCTGATAGAATTCCGAATTAAAATGCTTTGCTCTGCACTGATTGCAAACAATTGGCAATATGCCCTAAATAAAGAGTAGTGGGGTGTAACAAATCGGATTAGAAAATATTGGCTGAGAGAGCCGGTTGTTTTGGCTGTTTATCTTAGCTCTACTGTATTATATAATTGTCAGGATGTTATTAATGGTCGGAAGAATGTAATTTATTTGGCTTGGTTTGGCTCTGTGCCTATATTTAATCTATTTGTTTGTCTGTATGCCGAATGCACATAAAATATTAGAAGAGTAAACGAAAGTCCGTTGTGTACCAACTTGAGTGAAGTTGACTTGTCTTGTCTATATAGAAATAAGACGAATCCTCTCAACAATGAGGGTAAACATAAACAAAACAAAACACATTAATCGTTGACTTAGCACATAAGGTAAGTTAGCGATACGTAAGTAAGAAAACAGAATGAAAGTGTCCATTACTTATTGCATTTAAGTAAACTAGTAAATAAACTGGAGTTATTGCTAGTGGAGAGGATAGAGACACCTTGGTCCTACTTATGAGTTCAACTTGACTCTGTATGTGTACATACTATGTCTAACAATAGTATTTGTATCTTGATATCCACTAGTGACTACTGTTGAGTTGTGTGACTATCTGTAACACAAAGGCTAACTCCGTACTATATAACAAAACATAACTGAAAAGGTCAACAACAAATATTTGCGTGCATCCTATAAATACACATGATTAACTAACCAGGGATTGTGTACGTAGCGTAAAGATATCTGAGCAAACTCTCAATGCACTCCTGCTACAAATAGACACGAGTAACAAGAGTTATAGATACTTAGTTTGCATTTTTAGTGCATTAAAGGTTAGTACTCACCTTAGATTAGCTTTTTTAGCTGAGAAAGACAGTAGGCGGGTGAGCGGGCGGGTAGTATCAGCAGCAGTAGTAGTGGGTAGAATAAATATGTAGAATTGATTTGATGATTTGTTTAGTTTTGAAGCAAGTGCGTAGATTGTGTGCACTGTCCCTGTGTGTATTTAGCCAAGGTACATAACTTATCAAATGAACATAACATCCGCAATTGACTTTACATTAGATGAATGGTAATCGAATGAAGTGATGTTGGCTAAACTGTGTAACTAGCGTAAAAAGTTCGTAAAAACTCTCGGCGAGTGTATTCTAGTGCACTAAACTAACTAACTGATATTCTGCGAGTAAACTAAGTAAGTATTTGTACATAAGTCAAATGAAAGCTTTCTCTTATTTGTCTCTGTCTATATTTCAGTTTTATAAAGTGTGTGCTCTGTATTATCACGAGAGGAGAGAGAACGAGAGTATCGTGTATATTGTATTGTATGCTTTCCCTGTTCCAATGTTTGTCTCTCTAAGTAAAGTAACCAAGTAAGTATGAATGGATGGATGTAAGTTTGTTTGTATTTGTTCACCCGGTAGTAGTAGGGAGTTGTATGTGTAGTAGGAGTATCAACTCACTCTCCTCTTCTATCTACTCAACTGCTGGGCTCTCTCTGCCGTCGAAATCCCGGTATGTATGGCCACACTCACTCTGTATCGTCTCTGACGAAGGAAAAGTACACAATGTGTGTGTTTGGTCGTCGGAGTATGTAGTATTGCGGTGAGGAGCGGAGGTTTGCTTTCCTTTCCTGCCTCTTCTTCTATCCTCTACCTCAATATATCCATAATGTGCCTCCGCCGATATACTAAATGCCACTATTATTGGTTTTCCATCTATTAGAACGATAGACACTGCTCCCTGTGTACATAGACTTTATTTGAGTACAGTCCACATATATGTGATGTGATGTGAATGTGTGTCTATGTGTGTGCAAGTATAAATTAGTCCGCCTTGTTTTACTTTTCAATCAGCAACAAGTGTGGAAAGAGTTGACTCTCCTCAAGTAAAAAACGCCTAACTGCTTATAAGTAATGCACTTATAATTTTCTACCTCCAATTCTTCCTTATCCCTTTTCTTCCTTAAAACCTTCACAAACTAAATGTAGTTGAGACAGAAGAAGATTTTTGGCTACACACGAAGAAAAGAAAGAGTTTCCCTACAGAAGTTACCTTTATTTCCTCACTCACTTACTCCACACAATTTATCTAGCTAATAACGTTATGTGTGATGTTGGTATTGCATATCTGGATCAACTATCTATCTATCTATACGTATACCTAAGTGTGTTCAAGATCTAAACATACATTCCCTTCCTCTCCTCTCTATTATTTCTTTTAGATCCAGGATTTAATAGGTAGATAGGTAGTAGTCGAGCTAAGGACGAGTGTTAGTGTTATGTTATGTTGAGTAGAGCTCAGTGCAATGCAAGGGAACTCTGGCTCCGCTGACACTCAGAACTTGTGCGACTACTTTCCGATCCCATACACAGAGAATAATTGTCAAAACAAACAGTGCACGTGGATCTGTACACAACCCATATGTTTGAGCTAGCTAAACATGATAAGCAAACTGAGGATCCCCCAGTTAAGTTAACTTAGAGGAAAAGAGGAGTCCAAAATGCATCACCCTACAGAACATACGTGAGAGAGAGCGAGGAAAAGACATAGAGAGATAGACACTGCTCTTCTCCTGGCAATGCAGACAAGGCGAGGAGGAAGGAGTCCCAACCAGTAGATCAGGGAATACGTACAAAGGAATAGAGAGAGAGTGCACTGGTGAAATAATAGGGATATTCTGCCTTTACAGCCATCTAATAGACTCCATGACATTCGCCCGCCCAGCTTCCTCTGCATTAGTCCATAAGATCGAGTGAATTCCAGTTGGGATCCTCCTCCGGGAACTTCCACCGCCTATCCGTCTTTGCACCGACTCCTTACAGGCGGCTACCAACTCCCCTTCGATCGTTCAAGGCAAAACTTACCCAACAGTTGCCGATGCCTTCCATCCATTATCACACTTCCGTTCCCTTCATCCTAGCCAACTCCACTATACACACTCATCCTATATATCTCACCACTCTGAACATACCTCCTATCCATCAGCATCTTACACACTATATCTACCAAAGAACTTTTTTCTCCTCTCTCCTCTCTCTCTTTCTACTTACACGCTCAGTTTGTTCCATCTCATATCTTTTCCCATTCATTCAATATAAAACGCTTATTTCACCTTTTATACTATATATTCCTCTCAAAAATTACTAAGAGCTGACTCTATAGCAAAGTATTAGAGAGATATGCAATTTACAACTATAGCTAATAAATGTATTATTATGTAACTTGTGTGCAAGTTGATCTAGAAAATTATAGGACATGACAGTGATAGGTAGCGAGCGTGTGTGTGCACACTGAAATACTTCGTACACGGAAAGATATCATATAAAGCAGATAGAAATCTTGTGTAAGTAGAACTAGTATGCTAGATACTTAGAGTTCTACTTCGTAATTCTAGAAACTTAGTTCTCTTCTCTCTCTCACATTCACAAAGTTTTGAATAGAAAACCGACTCTTTCAACTTCCCCTGCTCATACTGTAAAATTCTTAAAAGGCACTCGCTCCAGAGATGCATGCCTATCAGCCTGTGCAGACACATTAGAAAAAACGGATGTAAATAGTAAAAGTTACTGCCGGTGGACTAGAAATCAATGGAGAGATCTGAGAAATTTTCCCTTATCACCCAAATTACAAGATGCTAACCGAACGTATAATCTAATAACCTACCATCCACACTGTATTATACTACCCGTTTTCTGGCGACCTTCTCCATTTTTTCAAATATTTGTATTTGCTGCATTCGGCAAGCTTTACCTAGTTTACTTTTACTATTTCGGGCCCTAAATGTCAGAACTGATGGGTAACTGTGCTACAGTGCATATATATATAAAGATATAAATGTACATATACATGATTCTCACAATATCAGACTGAATACTCACTATAATAATTCAATCGTCTGTATA
>JAAAYG020011732.1:4092-15595 GCA_009936455.2 Tomocerus minor
GTGTACGACACACGCATTATTGGGGATGTTAAAACCAATGAATAAAAAGGTATTTGAGGAATTGACAGTGAAATTTGTTGTGCCAGTCTAAATAGCTCGACCAAGAAGCATGTACATGTAGGAATGCGAGAGAAAGCCGCTCTGCTGAAAATAGTGAGGACAAGAGGATCGTATTGAGGCTAACACTAATACTCCTATCCTATCACCGCCATATAGCCTATAGTATAAACAAACCAACAAACAGTGTCTGTTCATTTCCTTGATGTGGGTCATTTCACTCTATCAGTATTTACTTTACTTACTGTTGACAGTAAAAGACTGTACGAATGCATAGAACATTTCTACAGATACAAGTACACATATTATTGTTATAGTATATATGCTAATAAAAGTTTAAGGTTCTTATATAAATGTATATGTGGTTTCATTGACAATAGAGAGAGAGAGAGAGAGAGAGAGAGAGACATGAAGAGAGCAATGCTGGCTGAGTGGATTTTTGGGAATGACAACATACTATTAGCGTGCGAATGTCTTTTTAGGATTGTCCTGTCTATAAAACTGTAGTTTGTAGGGAGCTGAGCTGAACTGTGGCGTATTGCACTTTCATTATATCTCAACTTGAACTCTTTGCTCCCGTTTCATTCTATGATTACTCCATTAGATATTAGAGTTTTCTACCTTAAAAGGTGTCCTATTCTCCATGGGAGGTTCGTATTCGCTTTTGCAATGGTGGAACTTTGTCGTTGTCGTACGAGAGGTAGTACGAGAAGTAGTAGTGTGTCTGTTTCTTTCTGTTCTGGAATAGTGTGGAACGGGGTAGGCTGGCTGGAATGGAAGGAAACGTAAATGGTAAAGCGCCTTCCCTTGTATGTATGGATAATAGATATGAAAAATGCATTCACGTCATGAATCGATAGCGATAGCATCAAACATCGCTTTTCCTTAATAAATAATAAATAAGCTCTTCTCTCTTTAGCCACCAGCACAAGAGCCAGGCATGGACATCCTTTTACCACTAGACACAGACACAACTGTGAGTTAAATGCCAAAGAAGAAATGCTAACTAAAATATAAATACATTACTTGGATTGAACAATGTGGGCAAACAAGAGAGAGCGGGCCACCACAACAACAGGAGCATCCATAGCATGTAATCTAAAAATTTAGCTTTAAACCTACTCGCATTTCTCATTCAGTGCTTTTGTGGCTCAGCTACATCCCCAGGCTATGCATCTTTTAAATATTTAACTTCCTTTACAATAAGTGCACTAAATACATAATAATCGACCAAAGCGAGCACACATGCATTTTTTCTTCATTTGATAATAATAGTCATCATTAATTCAATATATAGGAAAGACAAGTAATCAAACTTACATCTATAATAATAATAATAATAATATGTGTTAAACCTATAATTGCTCTACTCTAGAGAAAGTACAGCCAACTCATAAATTAGAATAGAACAAAAGGAAAACTTTAGATCCTGCGTAATTGCATAGAGTAAACACCTGTGTTTACATTCAGAGTTACATAGCTACAAAACGCATGTATATTAGGGACATGTACTATTCATGACTTTTGGCAAGTATTAAGTGGACAAACCTCCCCACTCCTACTAGATACATTCCATTACAGAGTCCGATGTCTTTTTTACTTTCCGCTTCGTGATAATAATCTAGTCACCCACATGGGAAAAAGGAGGAAAACGCCTACTACTAACTTAAATAGACGACACATGGACTCACAATAAATTATTCAGTGCTAGAGAATCAAACAAGGCTTAATATAAAAGCCCCACTCTAACTCCCAATACCCATGAATACTCACAAAACAGAAAGATTAAAGAATAATTCAGTTATATAGCCCTAACTCCTGTCTTTCTCCTACTTACCATTCCAATTCCAATGGATGTCGTAATTCCACAAGTAGAAAGTAGAACCATCAACCTGGAGACAAACGACAAGGCCCCTAAATGTTTTCGTTTTGATTGATTCTAGTATTTGGTTTTGCAACGGATAATGTAATTATCCAGCATGCACTAAGCGTGCGTACCTTTCTTTCTCCGAAAAACTAACCTCTGGCTAAATAGTCATGAAGTGTATCATGCCCCGTCCTGTCTCTATATACCTACTATTCCTATTTAATGTGTATTTCTACATATACGATATATATGTATTGAGTATATAGAAAGGTGCTTATATCGATATATATATATATATTATATGTATAATACATCTGCATAATAATAATGTAGTTAGAAGAGTTAAGAGTGGTATTCGGACTAGTATTAGGTGTGCATTCACTTTTCAGTCAATAATAATGTCGATATTTGGCAAACATGGGGCAAAGGTGTATAATTTATAGAGGTTCAGAACAGACAAGACAAAAGAGTCAGAGCATACATACATATAAGTAGAAAAAGGACGAGGAGCATGAGAGTGTGGAATTCCACTTACCTTCTCCATTCTGGACAAATGCAAAGCGTATGTATCATGAGCCCGGAATTGCATGAATCTCATGTTGCTGGATTGAGACAACTCAGTGACGATTTTGATGTGAGGGAAAAAGCGGAACATGGATTGGACTGCGACGATTGTGTTGCAGTCGGAAAGAGTATCCTCCTCCACAGAGTTTGACAATTCCTTATTGACAACGACGACACTTTCAGCGAGCGTGATTCCCGCACGAAGCAAATCGTCGAGGCAATCAATTGAGCCGAGCATCCAGTAAATCATTGGGAAATGGGAGATTGCGTCGAGAAATGCTGGGTCAGGTCTTCGCTCCAGTAACAAAATTATTGGGTTCAGTCGTGCTTTTGGCCGGAAATGAGCTCGCAGTGGAACAATAAAATTGTAGATTGCTGCCGAGCCGTAGTCTGCTGCTAAAATTATTGTGCTGTTTTGCCAATTATAGTCGTAAGCGTTCCGGTGGACACAATGTTCGCAAGCCTGCAAATCAAATGACAAACATCCATAAAATTTAGCCTCCGCATATGCACAAAGTTATAGACAGATACAACCAATACACCTAATCATCTCTCCTAAGACGCATAATATGCAACATGCAAAATACAAATAACATTTGCTTTATCCTGTTCCTTTCCTCCTTTTCCAAGCGTCAAATAATGTCAATACCAGCCAATAATTGCTCACATACCTACCAATAATTGGCAAATTCAATTACATTGGAAAGTTATTCTTGCTTTCACATCAAACTATAATATATAACATTATGCAAAATAAGTGAGTTACTATCTTACTTTCTCTAAATACCCATAAACGTTCACTCTCTCTTACTTTTGTCATATAAAACAACTTTTATGTTACACCCCTTAATATATTAAGGCGAAAGAACTATTTTAGGTTAATACTAAAAAGTTCAATTGGATTAATGTGATATTGAGGCCAACCAATTTTAAAAATCTTAATTAGCTAGTGTGTTGTAAAGAATCTAATGGTTTAAATCTTCATTTTACTATTATTTTATTGAGCATTACATACAATTCCCTTTAAAACATGCTGCTAATTTCATTGGATTTACTTTGGAAAACAAAAAAGTTGCATCTCCTTAGTCAAATCCAATAAAGAATTCGCGGAATTGGGAGGCGAACGAATGAATGAGAGAAAGCTATAAAGGTTTTGAGTTCAATACTAAACAAAGAAATGCATAGATAACTTCGACAAGGTTGAAGGTTTAGATTGATCTTTTTATTAATTCTTCAGGGAGTCTGTCTGGGGAGGTAGAGCAGAAGTAAAAGCCCTTTCTCTATCATGATTATGATTGTTTTTATCCTTTCATTTACCTTTCAGAGACTTTCTCCATTCATATTTTATTTTAGGTAGTTCTACTATGTATAGCTATCACAAAGTAAAGTACATTTCCGATGTACATGCGAGATGCGACTGTATCGAATTTCTACCCTTGAATTCAAATGCAAATTGTGATTGAGTTGATAAAAGTTTACTTGACAACTTCCTTTAGACTTGCTTTAGTATAAACTTCCATACCAACTCCCTCCGCTCAAATTCGCATGCAAGGAGAGCGTAGAAACTTTTTTCTCGTAATGTTTCCCTATATAGAACTCGTATGAGGAGAAATACATTGAATGCAATTCCGGTCTCTTTATGCGTACACAAAGTGCACGTACTTACTTTACATAGCCCATAGCAATGTCATTTCTTTCATTCTCACTCCACGAAAACTTTTGCCTATCATGTGGAATAGGAATGGCCTTCAAAAGAAAAAAGGAACTACAATGACAAGCGTCTAGTACAAATCACACCTACAGTTAATATAATGTGCTATACAGGTCTACAGTCTACAATATTGCCAATTTAAATTGTCACAACGATATACTCAATCAATCCTAATATTTTCTTTCCTGGAAAAGTCATTCCAGTAGAAAGAAAGACAAAAATAACAGTCACAAGAAGGCAAACTTCTATTTGCATAATAATTGTGAAAGTTATGAAATGTAGTAAGGCAACATATACAATTTACTGGCAAAGAAAAATAACATCATTTTCTCACTCGACTCATCTCTTTTTCCTTCCCACTACTAAACAGAAGTTCTAGCCGATATGCTATGCTCTTTAATTGCGTCACAAGTTACGCCATGTGGATTCTTGCTTACGTGTCCCCAGTTTTAGCATGTTTATAGGTGAAATGTATCTAACATTTTACACAGACAATGTTAATAACCGTATAATTAAAGAGCAACCGCGTATTTCAGAGATAACTTAAATTTACAGTTCTTGGATTTTGATGGAATTTGTCATGGAAGGGGTGAATTAACACGAGCATTCCTTTGTCTTGGCTTAATTATCGGTGTAGGCTGAAAGTAGCGGGGAAATATTACTGTCTAGTTTTACTTCGTTTGGAATTGTTTGGGAAAGGTCTAATTCTTCTTGGATTGATGCTGTGCGTAGAAGATAGAGTATGAGAAGTACATACAACATTTACAAAGATACCTATAGTAGACATGCTTGTGTAAAAGTATCATGCTACTAAATGCATGTTGTTTCGATTTTTAGTTAGTTACTATTCTAACTATTATGAAATGCACATCTCTAAAAGAATAGTAATTTCATTCACTGATTTGCATACCTCCTATTTGAATGCCTTAAAAATATCGACCTAGGAATATAGAATAAAATGTGGTAAATCTTGAAAAAATGTTGTATTTCTCAAGTTTTCTAGCATCCAACAACAATATCTTGATGACTACTAGTTTTAAGAATATTAGAATGTCATAGTCATAAAATAAAATATCATACATCATGGAAAATTTCATACATCATGAAACACATTTACACAACCCTGTCTACTCTATTATGCAATACTATGCATAGGTATGTACTTACAATATTTTATCTTTTGTGCACAGCATCAATCTTTCCTGAACAATTCCAAACGAAGTAAACCTAGACAATAATATTTCCCCGCAACTTTCAGCCTACCCGGATAACCAGCTACAAGACGGAGCAATGCCTTCTTGCTAATCCACCCTTTGTATGATAAATTCCATCAAAATCCAAGGCTACTAAATCCTACCCATTTCAGATAAGTGATTCAACTATCAACTATGAATATATAAAGGTGATGCATAAAGCCGTAAAAATTTAGTGGTCTACTGATTCTCTCAAGCCTGGAAAGTAGAGATACACAAGTCTATAAGATATTTATACGGTACATTATTACAGACGGTTAAAACCGGAGGTTTGTATTAGTTGACGGGAGCCGATCAGATGTTGGAATGTTCGGTGAAAGGGAAATAATAAAAACCCGATGTAAAAAATGCATGTGCAGGTAATAATGGTATAGGGTAGGCAGGTATTGTGTACAGGATTGGATTTGACAGAGCAGCAGAGTGCTAGGGAGTCATGCTACGACACCAACATCGTATTTTTATTAGATTTTCATGAAGGAAATGGTGTAACTAGAGGAAGTCATGTTTAGTCGCTTACCTGTGAGAGTTGTAAGCAGCAAAGTGGTTTCTTTTCCCTCAGTAAATAGCAAAGAGTGGGAGTGACACCGATATATGGAGAGACGGGAGGAAACCCCTTGACTATTGAAGTTGTCTTGTCTGCCGGACCGAGCCACCCCACTTCATCTTCCGCTTCGTCGTCTGATCCCCCTCCTTCATCGTCGGAGTGTCGCTCCTCATTGAATTCATGGTCGTCCATTGAACTATTGTAAGACTCTGGAACTGGAAGTATACTTGGGCGTCTACTATCTGCACAGGAAACCAAAAGAAAAAGATATTTACACTTAATGCTCCCACCTCCCCAGTAGGTACATTGAAATTAGACACCCAGCTAGCTACCCACTCCGTTTCATACTCCATCAAGACTAGTTTCTTGGTGACCTCCTTATAGTCGCTACAGTATATATAGCACTTATGTATTCCTTTATCATAAACTTTAATATATTATTAAATCCCAAGTAGACTAAAGGACAAGGTTCAAGAGATCATCATAAAAAGAAGGAGGAAGTCAATTCCTTCATTATACTCAAAAGCGGAAATTCTCAAAAGCTGAACTCACTAGAACCCTCCTAATATTCTATGATATCATATAAAAATCTATAACAAACTTTATAGAAAAGTGTAAGACACAAAGTATAAGACTCATCAATTGTAAACAAAGTATATCTTTGTCGTTATAAATGTTAAGAAAGTAGAAAGGAAGCATGTGCGTGTTCGTACCTCTCCTTAAGGCCAGGTTTGGTGGCAATAGTAAATTGCTCTCAGTCGGTTTTGCCATTTGATTCAAATACTGCATGGCAATAGCAGGACCTCCAGTTCCACTTAAACCTCCAGGTGAAGCTCCTCCGCCGAAAGGAGTGAGGGAAGGAGATGCACCTCCAGAATGACCACTTGACGTTTGCTCTTGAGGTTTCAAGAGGAGTGGAGTATTCATCGTGCAATTTTCTGTTATTTTATTTTCAGTCATCATTCCGGGACTCACTCCAGATGAACCACCTTGTTCTCCATTTCCTTCTGGATTTGAATTTTCGGCTTGTGAGGCTTGAATGTGATCAGCCAAAGGGTTCGTGGGTCTGGTGGGAGTTCCTACAGACGCTGAATTGTCATCAAAATCAGAGTGCTCTTCTTTTGTAATGCTAAAGTAGAAACAAATGTCGGATTTCTTCATTATGTGTCTAGGACCGGGATTGAGCAATATTGTGTCTTCGTAGAATTCTGGCAGAAGCGATGGACGCACTCCGACTAGAGATACACCATACTTACGATGAGCATGGAAGGAAGCGTATGTAAAACTTTTACCATCGTATTCTCCGAAAAACCGCGACTCTTCTAAACGTATGTGGTAAATTTCATTCCCTGAACATCTTCCATACAAACGATGCCATTCTTCTCGCGACGTTTGGCCCTCTCTACAAACATTTCAACACACAAATCAACATACAGAACAAATCCCACAACCTTCTTCCTAATTCACTATTCTATTATACATGAAATCAAAATCACATCAAAATGTAATCTTTTTTATCTAACTTACGCCAACAAAAGAAAGGGATTTTCACAACAACCTTGTCTCTTTATAGATTTTTAATTCATAACTTCTACATATATCTATTATTATAGTATACAGATGTTTACTTTATCTCGGGCATAAAATAACTAAAAATTCCAGTTTACCTAATTGGCACAATTACGAAAAAACCTTTGTAAAAATAAAATTACGATCAATTGTCAATTAAGTCTCGCAATAAGATCAACGATTAAATCATAAGACAAGTCATATAATAAATCTCTTGTTACTATAATTAAGGAGTACCTACTTGTAGATAAATAGATAATTTAATATAAATATATGTAGTGTCGATAATATCGAAATCCCTAATTCTCAGTGAGAAAACTTAAAAAAATTGTTTCTCAATGAAGTTGATAATGTCGGTTTGGAAAAGAAAATGTCTCACCTTCCCCTAGATGTGTGCAGCAAAAGTGTGACAAGCGTAGATGTTCCAGGAAATAAGCAATTATTCGCCAACAAGGCATATTTAAACTCATCTTCGCATACAACATGTTCTGCAAAGCGAACATGTATTTTATTTTCTGGTCGGAAAATCTGGACATATTGGGCAACGTTAGGAGCATAATCTTTGACAGCCCAAGATCTTAAGATGGTATGTTCGTCAGCGGCGGTTTTGTCAGCGTAGTTCCTTGCAGCAAGAATAAAACAAGCTTCTGCCTCCCCCATTCTGGCTCTAACTAAATCCGTATCTTTGAGACAAGATCCTTGAATGTAAATCACACGTTGGGCCCAAATTGGTACTTGGAGAATCATCCGCATCGTTGTGTCAAGTTCCATTGGTGAAAGTAGAACGACATAATAATCCTGTTGGGAAAGAAAAAATAAAGTTCAGCATTGCATTTCCTTCGCAGAAAATACGCAATGTCACTACGTAAGCAACGAAGCAAAACACATCAATACCTAATGAACCCTGAGCACGAAAATATTCCCGAACCTTTGCGTTTTCCATATTGCATAATTGAATGCTACGAAAATAAAACGATTGATTTCTCTGATTTCTCCACATTCCCCTCGCTAATATAGCATTTGTATTTTCTCCAGTAGAGGTTACTGGGTCATTACGCTACTTTTTTGTTTACTGCTTACTTCTAGAACGTTAATAATAGCATTAACATTCTTTTCGCTATGTTTCGCTACATTGCGTGCACTCGCCGCCTACAAATATCCTCACTCACTCTCTCATTTGTAGTCGACGCAGGTGAAAAGTTTGTTTCCTGTCCTTTCTATTTTCAAGTAGGAGAAAGAGAGAGAGAGAGAGTGAGAGGGAGAGAAAAGGATCTCTCATCTACTAAGACTTTACGACTTGAACAACATAAAATAACGTTGATAATTAACTTTCTTGGCTTTCTCACAAGTTTTCTTGGCTATGTCCTGTTATGTTATCTGTCTAATGTACTACACTTAGTTTCTTGCTCTCTCTCTCATGACTCTTGTCCCGCTACGGTTGTAAATTTTCTTTTTCACAAGTCCCATGCCTATAAAGACTAGACCCATGCTCAGATATGCTTTTACGCGTAATTGTTGAAACGACAATGAGGTCTCGACTGATATCGTAAAGCTGTAAACTACAGATACATACTAAGGACATACTCATATCCTCTAAACATAAAATACAATCTCAGGTTTTACTAACTAAGTAAATAAGATAACATCTGTAATCAGTATCATCTTTTCAGTTTATTTACACTCGTCGAAGCGGGAGAAAGTCACGCTCCAACAATTTCTCCTAAACTCCCAATGATTTCTAAATTAAATTTCACCAGAATCCTAAACAGAGATCTTCTACTTTGTTAGAAATTCCTTCATTATGATTCCTTTAATTACCTAATTCCATGTTATTAGCGAGAGAAATTCCCGAGCAAATAAATGAAACGAACTGTGTAAATGTAAACAACTTTCCCCATCACAAATTTCTATCAATCACTATTGTAGATTTCCCAATTAAATTGTACATGTACAATTTAATTGGGAAATCTATGAGTAAGTAGCAAGCAGTAGTTATATATTAATATTGGATTGATCCTTTGTGCAAAACTGCGAGGTCTAAAAAACAAGGTCATAAACCTAAAGTTGGGAAATACAGATAGGTTTTACATTTTAAAGCAGACTGAAAATCAGAAATACTTAACTAATTACGTCATCACATTATTATTATTAGAAGGTGAAATGGTGAAAAGAACATTCGCTATGATTACTACAAATTGTGACACAGAGTTTTGCAATTAGAGATGAAACATTGAAATAATTGTACATGTGAAAAGGTCATATGTCACAAGATGTACTTAGCTAATGAGGTTGAATAAATAGAGTTACTTAATGGAATTGGAAGAAAGAGGTGAGAGTGTGAACGAACCTGAAGGAGCGGATGAGCATAGAACTCATTAAGAAAGTCCATAATTGTGTCTGCATGTAGAGTAGTGCTGCAGACGACAACGTGATGTTCGTTTGAAGCACGATGTGCAGAATAATTTCCACCGAGTTTTTGTCGTTCCATCCAAGTGAAAGCCAGTTGCTCGAACTGGGTCGGCAGAACAATCAGAGCAATACAAATCATAGCGACCATAAATAATTGCGATGGCCAAATGTCCGGTACAAAATCTCCATAGCCGACAGTTGAAAATGTAACAACGACAAAATAAGTAGCTTGGAATAAATTTATTCGCTTGTGACCAGCTCTTTGGAAGTGTTGAATACCGCAGACGGAAGTAAAAACCAGGCAGACGAGCGTAGCAGATAATATCGTCAACTGCTGCGATAGGGCCGATTGACTTCTCTGCATCGCTCGGTGTAAGTCATTAAACATATTTTCCAAGGCATACTTTGCTAGCCATGAATTCAGGAACACTGGAATAAAAGTATTTCTCAAGGGCGGGTGAAATATTGTCACTAGAAACGGCACCGTCGTCACCAACTCCAGAATGAATTGCCGGGATAAAATTTGCTGGCATAAATTTCCCTGTTGACATCATCAAACATTCAACATTCCCATTTGTTTTTATTTTCCCTTAACTTATTAAAAGCTCTTAGCACGATTCACGCATAACTTTCAAATCCATATGGCTATAATAATATCTGAATACATTCACTCCAAATGCTAAGAGACTCCTAAAATATTCTTCATGCCTCATATAACACGACAGTAGCTTAGCAAGTAAATATGAAGTTTACATTTGTAAGTATGATTTACTATTTATTGTCTCACAGGATTTTACTCTTGATTCAAGTTTCTACTCTTCATAATATTAGCTGGTTTTAAGACTTTATAAACCTGTCAACAAGACTTAACATCACTATATACTAACGTTTTGGCACATCAAAGGGCCCTACATGAATAACTGCTACCTACAAAAGACTGAAGAATTATCGGAAATTATAAACCTGATGAGAATGATGACAGATAAATGTAATTTTATATTTATTTACTCTCTACTGTTTGCATTTATATTTTTTCCTGATTAAAGAGCTTTTTCATCGCAGAGGAACATGAAAAGCTCCTACTTAAATAATCTTTCATCTAAGTTCAAATACTAATTGCCTCATTTCCACCATTCTTTAATCGTGTTCGATCGACACTGTTTAAAAAGTTAAATATATATAAATCCTATTATCCAGTCGTAATCTTTAATCATCTAGCATAGAAAGAATCAGATAACTATAAGAAAGAAGCTATAAAGTATTTCCTATATAACTAAGGTTAACGTGTAGGATATGCCAATGGAAAAACATAATCCGATTTTGTTAAATGGTGAATGAAAAGTAAAATTGAAATAGAGGATCACATCAGAAAATGGCAGATCCCGGCTTATTTTAGGTTAGACTCTCTTCAGGAGGATTTAAGCTATTGAGAGAAAGGTTAATAGACTCCAATACTACAGTATAGGAAGCATGACAAATTGAATCGGGAGATTAAAATCCACAGAGTAAGGGAAAGCTGCTCTTTCTTT
>JAAAYG020011754.1:0-63120 GCA_009936455.2 Tomocerus minor
CTATCCGGTTCCGGTTCGAGGGTTGGCCGGTTCCGGTTGGAGCCGGTTCCTAAAATTTTCTCTGAATGACAGCTCTAAAACCTTCCAATCTCACACCTCCAGCAGATTTAGGATAAACACCTACACATTTTTTATGAAATTCTTTTTGATAAAAAACTATGAGTAACAATTACTTTACAAAAACTTACTTTTTTAGAATGTATGAGTGCAAGTATGAAGATGTTGAATGGAAAAAAAATTGTGATATTTGTCAAAGTCAAAAGTCAAAACTAATAAAAAGAACTGAGATTTTGTAGAACTGCCTTAGTGAGAGTCCAGGGTCAAACTGCCAGTTTTCAATGAGATACACTATGGAACTGAACTAACCCCGAGACTTGATGACATATTATTGGTATACACAGATACATGTTTAATACTATTGCACTAATGAAAGCTTTTCAAAGAAAAGGCAAAGTACCCTAATAACTTCTGCACTTACTAAGCCGTGTATAACAAGAGCTTTATTGTAGGACTAACTTTTTGGGTAGGTCCTTTCTATACCGGTCATCGCGTCTGCCTACTGAACTGCTATACATTTACATTTGTACTTATATAAGTAACAAAATTAAAGCTAAGACTGAGATCCTTTAGACTAAGCCTATTCCATTTCCAACTAACAATCAGGCTCAAAAATATATATGCTTTGCCAACGCGTATTGCACAGAAACAAAGACACAGCACAGAGGCAGCAAGCAATACACAAAACAAAAAGCTTGCAACATGAACAATTGTCTCTGCTTACTAATGAAAAAAGTGTACTTACTAGGACACAATACTGTATGTATCACAAAAATGCATACAGTTATATGATATGGTTCAATGAACACCATAAAAATTTACGGCCACATCTAAGAAAAAAAGGTCATGGTCGGCTTATGTAAAAATAATTGAGTCTTAGGACCCTTTTACGCGTTTAAAGAAAACAAGAATTAGTATGGTGTGTTACTAACTAGGAGACTGTTATCAGTAGCGTATGTGTGTATAAAGAATTCAAGATTTCAGCTTCAAATTCTGTTCACTTTTATCAGTGGGCTAAACTTGTGATGCACATTATTATTGTATACATAATAATTATTGTGAAGAGGATACTAAACGTAAACCTACGCCATGCTATATTGTATGGTACATCCAGCCAGCTTCAATTTCAATTCCCAGTTAATCAATTCACCAAAAATATCTGAATTGGTCATATTTTACGAATACTAAGCATGACCAGTTAATAACTAGTCATAAAAGCCCCGGTATGGTTTGCGTTTACTGCTTCTTTGCATTTTGCATGCAAGAAGTAAGAAGTGGTCTTTTATTACTTTCATGAAACTTGAGAACTTGAGACTGACTGAGTGACATGTGTGACTTGACTACATGAGTGAGGCTCGTTTTGTTGAAAATATTTTTAGGGCCTTTGTCTAAAAGGACCCTTGGCGGAGACTAAATTCAGCGAATTGATTATTGGGAATGGTTGAGTCAAAGCGGGGAATTCCGGCTCAGAAAATCTCTTACAAGTTGGAGATAGTTGGTTTGTATTGGCTGTTCAGTCAGTTGATCTTGATAAGTGTGTAATATAATGCAAGTAAGCAGTCACTTTTGTTAAACAGTGACTCCAGATTCAAAAAATCAAAGAACCAGAAGCTAAAATCAAATTACATTACAGCCAAAATCTGGGGAAAGGACGTAAGAAAGGCAAGTTGGCGGATCAGCAGTATCGGTCATCACTCATCAGTGATTTGTTTCCCGAACTCCAAAAGGTTTGTAATTTTATGTTCAGTCAATGTTTTTTGTTGCGATATAGAAAGTCAGTATATTATATAGTAAGACCACCTGGAAATTGAAATGTCAAATGTTCTTGTTTTGATTTTGCACATCTAATCATCATTGTTTACTTGTAGTTGGCAGTTCGAAGCCAGTGCTTCTTTACAATACATTATAAAGTTATGCTAAACTTTTGTCACTTATGACTTCCCAATTCCCAGTTCCCCATCCCCAAAAGTGAGGAATAATTTTATAAATGTTTTACTTTTGACTTACCGTTTCCAATCACCGTTGAAAGTTGAAGGTAAGAAGGTAGAAAATTTAAATTACGGCAAAGAATGAAACAGCAAAGGGATTAAAGGGAAGACATTTTGGTCATAAAATAAATTATATATTATTATATGAAAATTGTAAATAAACTTTGAACTTAAAGTCGCAAGGCCAAAGGTCAGCCAAAATGATAATTGTATTAAAATCTTAATATTATACATTGATAGGTATTGGAGCTTTCATTTGTCTAAATGGTGTAGGTAGGGTGTAGTCAATGTACAATATTGGTTGTCTTTTCTTTAACTGACGTTGTAATATAAGACGTTATGATATGTAGCACAACTAAAAAGTGTAAATGTATGCAGTACCATCAGTAGCTGAAGTATTATGTAAGGACAGATTTAAGAAGAGAAACCAAACAAAAGGTTTTAAGTCTCACTATCATTCAGAAATGAAAAATATATATACTTTTGCCAATTAAGGCTCGTTTTATGGACAATAATGTATCAAACCCAGTGCTTACAAATGTTTAAAATGAACCTGGCACTTGGGTACGGCCGTGAAGCAGTATTTGGTGGTTTATTAATAACTAATTAATTATGTTTATAGGAAACTAATGAATTATGTACTTGGAAAAGCAAAAATACGAATTACTTAGGCTTTTCAACTATAAATGCCTCACAAGTTAGGGATAAATACTTACAATTTTTCGATTTTCAACTTTGTTAACACGTAGTTTTGCGGAGCTTGTCAAGTCTCTAAGGACTTTCCGTCTACCTTCCTCGTCTGTCTGCCTTTTTAAGTGTTTACAAGTATTTCATTTTCATCATTTCATCTTTATCTTATAGTAAGCCTTTGCCTTTCCTTTGTAAATGTATCTTTATGCAACAGAGAGGCAAAGCCAGAAAAATTATAATTACACGTTTGCAATTAAAATCAACGATTGTATGTTTTTTTACTTAGGTGTACTCTATATAAATACTGGATATACATGTCTTCATAATTTTCATTAGAGTCAGACAGATCCTGGAAAATGAACCTTTTTTAGTTTTTGCTGCAGACATGGTAGCTCATGCATGGTAATAATTACTCTATTATTAGAGTGATTATTTACTTATTTTGTGCAATGCTATTATAGACTTTTAGCTGCGCAAAGCCATTGAAAGGTACCTATATTGAGTGCCTAGGGTCTATACAAGATTTTGAGTATGAGCAAGAGCAAATCTTGCAATTCCTCCTCATCTTCACTAAAGCTATTGCACTTTACTTCGTATACATAAACATACTGCATTAACTGCATAGCTTTAAGGTAATGGAACGTGGAACAGTGCAGTAATAGTGTGTTGACTGTTACTTTACTTATACTCACACACTCACATTCACACAACCACATAGTGAAAAGCAGCAGAGCTCGAGTCCAGGACTCGCACAGGATAAGTTAGACTGTTTTGTAGTCGTAGTCTAGTGCACGGTGCACCCACACGGACACGAGACTATAGGAAACATCGAATGAATAGGCTACAGAACATAATACTGACAAATACTTTTTGCTTCAGCTATGTTCCTGCTTTATACCCTGGTATATTCGTATAATATTCAGTAGCACAGAGCCTCGCTCATCCAACACACAGGCACATACGGATGGATAACATAGTATAAGTACGAATACTACGATATCCCTCGTAGCCCTGGCTCTGAATCCCTCTCCATGATAAACAAACTTGCTAGACTAGACCAGACCATAGTATCTCAACTTACATATACAAAACTACATTCATTTCAAGATCAGTCTGAGTTAAGTTCAGTTCCAGAGCAGTCTACTCCGTCGTCTACCTACTATATACATTACAATATCCAAGTAGAAGTAAATATTTTGTTAAAAGACAGCTAGTCGCTTTTCTTGTCGGTGTAGACAGACATAAGTCAACTTCCACTGAATAACTGTGTTCAACCTTTTTAGGATCATCTTAAACCAGTGCTACTTATTTACTATACTTAGTAAATACATATTTTAGCTTTCAAAGATTCCTATTAGGTAACTAAAATGTACTAATCAGCTGAAGAGATTTAAGAAGCCTTGTGTGTGCAATAATTTAATACTTAATTGAGCAGTGAATTTGACTTTAGTTGATGTAGTGGAATGGACGTGAAATTTTGTTGAACATTGGATATTGCTTGGCTATTTCGTTAAGAGTTGTGTCGTCTTCTTCTGGAAGATAAGTAATTGAATTTAAATCTTTAGCAGGAAACCTCCTCCGGGTGGCAATGACCGGAAGCAAATCGAGTAATGAGCAGAGCGAGAACAAGGCGGCTATAAACTCGGATGCCAACGAAGATTCTGATGACGAGAGTGAGATTGTGGAAGAGAGCCCTTGTGGACGGTGGGCTAAAAGGAGGGAAGAGGTATGTGAATATTTTGTATTTTTTATCTTGTTGTCTTTTCATTTGAGTTCTAAAAGGTTAATGGATCTCTAGGAAGGGATAAAAAAAGTTATAGATAGCTCTAGTCGCTGAAAGATTCTTTATAGTCGCTGAACTTTCTGTGTTGTATATTGTTGTTGCCACTGTCGTCAGGTTTGTTAAATAACGGGTTTTCTGCATATTCAAGAACCTTATTTGTTTTGTAAAGTACTGTTATTTTGTGGATTAAAATTCAGTTTTATTTTTTTGAAGTTCTTGTCCCTGATTGTGATTAGTATTGATTAATTGAAGTCTGCCCAGCAAAATATAATACCCACACTTGTCAAGTTGTCACTTGTGTTGGTTCTTTACTTAAAGAGTACTTCATATATTATTCATGATTTTTCTTCTGAATAAAGTTAATGAAAACCAATGTTTAATTCCGTCGAACTAGCGACTAGACTGGTTAACCAAGATAATTCCATTTTTATCTGAGGAATGGTTACTTGTAATTTTTCATTATTAGAAGTGTAAACAAGGTTAAAGTGGTATGTATATAATATAGGCGTTTGCATTATTTATGTTTCCAATAAACTTCCGTGCATGTATTTATTTGCCAAAATGTTTTCCTGGATTGTAATACACAGATTGCATATTGCACATTTCGCATTGCACATCATACTGCCCTGTTAAATAGTCTAAAAATGTTTTATTGCCCTTTTGTAAGAACATTGCATTCGCCGAGTGGGTTTATCAGCTCATAATGAATCTCGTTTACTAGTTACTTTTGCCAGTATTTCGGTACTGGTTTACTTGTGCTGTGTCTGTTTTGTTGTAAATAGTATAGGCAGAATTTTCTTTGCTGTGGTTAGGTTTAAACTTAATTATTCATCACCACTACGTGCAATTCACTTTCCTTCTCAGTCCTAAGTACTGAAACCAAAACTCAATTATAAGTACAAGTTGATAGAACTTGAGTTGAGAGCTCCAGAGCTTAGAAAATATTAGGTACTGCCGACTAAAACAGCCTAAGAAACTATAAATAACTGTCTGCAATTTTTGAAACTCTACGTAGGTACATTTTTATGTTCGTATTCGCAAGCATTGTTTTCCTTTGAATTCTATTTTGTCTCTGTCTCAGACCCTTTCATGTTAATGGTTCTCTCTTTTCGATTTCAGTTTGTCAGACAGTGAGGGAAAATTACTGTAGTATAAGCACATGCATATGAATCATGGTTGTGTCTTGAACTGCCTGCTCGAATAAAATATTTAGACTTTAACTTCAGTGTAGTGTATATAGGGTCAAGTGTCAAGATGAGTTTCAATGAGTTACCCAGAAGAGTAGGAGTAGGGAGAGATTATAGAATTTATGACGTGTAGTGGGTGGACAGTGTGGAGTAATTCAGGTGTGATTTACAAACCCAAAAATAGAATGTTCGAGTGCTTTCATTCGATCGTAGAACATACATGGTTCATGGAGTCTGTAGTCTTATCTTTTGTATAGTTCACACTGTAGACTGTAGGAACTGGTGTACTCTGGAGTATTACATAAGAGTACTGCGCTCAACGGCTATGTAAAATGTAAATGTCTTTGTTCTATAGCGATGCATGAACATCAAACTAGGTTATCACTGTCATGCAACCATCCACTTTGAGACTAACAAACAATTAAGAGCTTCTAAACTAGTTCGTAAATGTTGCATTTGCATAATGGTGTAACCAGAGCAGAGTGCAAGAAATTACCAAATCCATTATGTTAAAAGTTTGGGTTAGGTTTATGTTTATGCCTCTTCTTTTACAATTTCAATTTTTATTTTTACAGATTATGACTATTATGGCTTCATAGATGTGTAGTGTATTTTGGTAGCAACTACACTATAATAGACTGCAGTTAGACTAGAATAATGACAATATTGGCAGTATGTGTAACGTGGTGGCTACTCGTGGTTTTATCAGTGATCTTCGAATCCATATAATCAGTCAAGTTAAGTCTTTGAAGCGTTATAAAATTTGACAATGTTTGTACATGCCTGTGTGTAACATGCTTGTAAATCTACAGGCATGTTATTCCTTTCGAAAAGGATTCTGATTCAGATAGTGTTTGTTTTTTATATTATTTACTTATATCATTGCACATGCACAAATGCACTCAATTCATTGATTTATTGATTGAAGTTATTGTGAAATTATGTATCAAAATAAGTGTTTCTGATAATATCAGGGTATCATTGGTGGCTTATGTATAAGTAGAAGCATAAGCAGCATATGTATAAGGTTGTGCCTGTAGCATGCGGTATGCATGTTGCTTGGTAGGATTTTTAACTTGGTACTTAAATATATAATTTATATTACAGAGCTTTATTTATATATACAGATTACATAGCTAAAACTCTATATGAGGAACGTGTATCGTATTTCAGGCATAAAAGAACAACCATTTATACAAAGCATGAATAGTCTATTGTATTGTAATTTGCCTGTGAAATGGAAGGGAAAGGCTTGGAAAATTGAGTATTATATTTCTTAAACCTAGTAAAGCAAAAGTGGAATCGTATTCGTAGGTTTGCGTTGCGTTGAATCTAATTTTATACACGGCTTGGCTCATGCATGATGTTCCTTTTTGTTTACGTAAATAAAAAAGGAAAACAAGCGCAGACAACCTTTACCTTCTATGATTCTACCTTCATGCTAAACGTTCCCACACTATGAGTATTCTTGACTTTGATTTTTGCAGGCGAAACTAGAAACGACCATGTCCTTAACTTTGTATTCATTTGTAGACCAGGACTGCAGTAATAGAGAGATTATTATCAGAATGTCATTCTTTTATGCTTCAATTTATTGCGAACATGCTAATTAAATCTCGATAACTACAAATCCAGTTTGTGCAGGATGAGCATTGTAAATTATAATCATAGTGTGACTTTGTGAACTAAAATAATTACACTTTCATTCTATGCTTTTTGTGTCTTCAAAATGTCCTTTTTGCGAATGGCTGCCGAAATTGCACATAATTGGATTAAATTGTTCAGATAGCTCAGAAATATAATTTTTAAATAAATAAGTTTAAAACTAATTTTTCAATTATTTTCAAGGATACATGCACGTTGCAAATTCAGATCCAATTTGCATATTATTTGTATAAGATGGATTTGTAATAACTGCGATCAGTCTACATTCCTATCTTGGTTTAAATGGTTTAATTTTGGGAAGGCACTGCTTTCACGGCTAAAAACATTCTTATATTTATGCATCGCCTGTAGTAGTCAGTATTATAGCTTGTAGTCGATGACTGTAAACTATGCCTAACTATGGTATTCAGTGCAGACGTTGCATACTTACCAAACTTTCTTATCCATTTTCCCTGTTTTGACTAGTTCTGCTGACAGGAATTTTACTTTATAAGTAGATGCATGATGCATTTATTTTTAATATTTCATGCAGCTGTGCTTGATAATGCTCTCGATAGAAAAGCTAAAGTTAGGTCAGGACTTGTGAGACTAAAGAAACGCATAAATCCGAAGATTTTGACATTTCAGAGATGCGCAGTGGAATTTCTGGGAAGGGAAAGTTCGGTATGGAGTGTGTGTACGTGTAGTGCCTGACAAAGTTAATACAATATCGGTTTCCAATATGTTCCTGATAGAAAGTTGAGTAATAACCCGAACTTTTTAATTTTCATACTTTTGAAAAGATAAAGATTGCTGTCGACAAGATTTATGGAGTTATGGTGTGAGTTAACAATGGGTAGCTTTAATGGTATAGGCGTGTAGTAGGCGTAAGTAAATAAATAGTGAGTATATTACATATATATGTATGCAACAATGCATGCAGCTGATAGAGTATTATAGGAACTGATTTAAGGAACTGAATCCTCACTGAAAGTGGGCCAAGGCTCGTAGGTGACCGCCAAACTTGCCGACTTCGGATTTGCCGGTTTGTAACGCAAGTTCCCGTTTAGATGCCAAAGTCGTATCGTGTGCACAGAAGGCTGAATGTTACTAGTCTCCGTCCATACTGCAGCTATCTGCAGTTCATTCCATATATTATTCTCCTCTCTTCTATCTAACAGCTATATAGACAATGCTACTAAAATACTTAACATTTGCTTTTATTCCATTACGTTTAGTGGCTCTTTATAGTTTCCGATGAAAGGAAGACTTGGTTTTTGGAAGCAGATATATAGATATATATATATTTATATAATTGTTATACATTGTACACCCATTTTTTGCACGAACTTGTTTGTGCTTATTTATACTGGAGCCTTGGACTTGTGCTTTGGAAATTTAATATTGAGATCGTTTAGTTAGGCAGTAGGCATATGATGAAATTATATTGGTATATGTTATATGGCTTTTAGTATCCAGCCACTCTCTCTTGCATTTCTCAGCGCCACTGCACTGCCGTAAATAGCGGAAGGACTGTACGTAAAATGTTACGACAGCGTGCATGCTTTAAGGATATATGAAGAGAATTTGATACCCTAGATTGCATGATTTTGTGTATAGAAAATAGACACCCCTGATAGGCATATAGAAATTATTATTGAGCAGGTTACGATTTCTCAGAGCATTCATATAGCATTTCTGGCTACATGAAATATTTAACACACACACATACCTATTATTCCTTGCTCAAACTGGTAATTGTATTTCCAGGAAACAAAAGGGAAGTTTAATTATGAATGACTAATGTGTACAAGGTACAAATAATAGAACTGAAAAGGTGCTACTGTTAGGTAATTTAAATCATAGACTGCAGTCATCGGGAATTTAATAGGTTTTCTTTGTACTGTTCTGTTATCTCCATGATTTTGATTTCCGTAGTATTTGCTATTAATGCATTAGTATTCATTATTATCGATTTTTTGGAGTTCAATCATCTATTGTGGGTAGTTAGGTATACGTTTTCTGCACGAGAACTAGACAAATATCGCATGTCGACTGAATTTGGCATGTGAACATAAAAGATTGTAAAATAAAAGGGATGCTCATACAATTTCAATAGAATGGGAGGTGCTGGTGTGTGTTTAAATTATTTTCAGGGATTTCTAAGTCTACTATTTCTCCTTTTTATTTCGATTACATCTATCTGTCTCCTGTGGTGTGTGTTAGGAAAAGGTACCTTTTAATTTTTGCTTTTCCCAGATTTGACAAGTCTCGTTGACAGATTAAAAAATATATGTATTTTCTTTCTTTATTGTTCCATTACACTAGGTAATCCAGTAGTCAATAGCATAATAATGAATATTTATGCACTTGTATTGTATGAGGCGTATTGTATATTAGTGTAAATGCGTCGTGAATTAAACTGAAGCTGTAGGATCTTCCTAATTCAGTTACTGAACTTTTTGGTGGTCTGTCACTGTTTTACTGTTGACTGTTTCTGCCTATATTTAGGTTGTATACACAAAAATATATGACAGCTGCTATCTTGTTGATTTATGTTGCTGATAACTGAAAGTGACTTATCTTCCAAACTAAATAAATGCAATGCAACAAATGAACGTTATGTGATTGTGTGCTAAATGTATGTTGAACATTGTAGTAATTTGCGCGTTAAGTACCTCCCTATCCCTATCTACCCCTTTAACGATTTTATTATTACGCACATCGTACATCTATGTGGCTATTAAATCACTACCTTCGTAACATGAAATAATGCATCGCGTCGCGTACATCTTTCTTTGTTTCATTGATGAAACAATGGGCTAAATCACAGTGTGGAGGGTATAACTAATTAGGTCTTTATCCCATCAATCAGCACAAACAGCCGAGCTACCAACTACTATTTTAAGTGATATTTGTTTTTGCTGTTGCGTTATTTAATGCTATTGGATGGGGATGGTACTGTTCTTTATGTGTTACTATTATTAAATTATGTTACGACCATTGTGAACATGGCTCTTAACATTGTGTCGCTATGCATTTTGATATTAAAGATGTGCATCTCATTCTCATCTAGTTAGATCTTTTTGTGGGCGACATAAATATTTATGTCTAGAAGATTCTAATTGTATGCAATATTGGAAAATTACAAAAGTTAATAGGCGGGTCGAGAATCGAGGTGTAATAATGACTGTAGATATCATAACTGCACCGAGTCTATTTATATGTTATTGATATGACATTTATTACCGCATGCAGTATGATATTGCCTGAAACCTGAAACTTATTTACCTAGATATGTAATATGTTATATCATTTACACGTAGGATCAAGTAGGTGCTTATGTTAAAGTTTCAATTCCAGTTAACTCAATCATGTGCTGTGCAGCTATCTGAAACGTCAAGTCTTTAATTCATATTTTTTTTACATATGGGCAAATGCAATATAATTTTTATAGTTTTAATCATTTAATTAATTCGATTAGTATTGGTGTTGATATTCGTGGAGTTTTACATTGTATAGACATTTTACATTTTGCTTCACGTATTAAATAGTTCATTCATAGCGCAGAGCAGTCATAAAGCGTAGTCACAATTTCGCATGATATGAAATGTCATGTACCCTATAATGGCTTATGATGTTCATTTACGAAAGTGTAGCTAATTATGTCATTAGTCATTTAATCATTCTCGTTACTCATTATTACTATTAGTCATTCCGTCATTAGCTCCGTTTCATTTTTCTTATTAGTAAAGTTATAGCATTATTCTTATTTTCTATTTAGTGAGGAACTGTAAGTTACTTTAGTTTTTCAGTTATCGTCTGATTGTGCTGATGGGACATTTACTTACACTAGTATAGGGTGGCATATTAATTAAAATTGTTTTGTTGTTTGCAACTATCTAGACAATGCTTTTGTCTTTTGCTGATAGTTAGATTTGTATTTCATAGTTTGAAGTTCAACAGCTCAAGTTAGATGAGCACCATATTATTAGTATGTCTAAAATGTTTTTGCTAGTATAGCAAAAGGCATAAAAAGCGTATCAATATCTGGAATATCTCAGGTCTCAAATTATAAGTTCCTGTCTCCTACGTTGAAAGTTTTTTTTAAGAAAACGTAGCCAGCTACATGAAGTGTTTTGTACCATCCCCATCGCAGTCATAGTCAGTCATAGAGCTATGTACACAAGCATCAAACTACGTAGGTACTACTACTACTGCATCAATACAAAAATATAATGCGCAATGTAGAAGTATTTCTGCAGAGCAGAATAGAGAGATATAATTACCTGAACCGTGCCTTTGGCAAAAAGATTGACGTCTGGAAGTATAGCATTATAGTTGATTATATCGTGTTGTGTTGTGATGTTGCATTCATTCTGTTGTTTCCTTTGCAAGGTCATCTAACACCTTGCGATTCAGTAAATGGAATCATGTTATTCTATGAACCAGTCATGAATATTAATGGAATGGGATAAATCTTTTCTATGATGTATTGAAGATCCCAATCTGGATTCTTTCGTGAACGTATTAATATTATGTTGAAGATACACTGCATTGCATAGTGCATATTACTTTCTTTCTCTTTGTTTAACAGTCGGAATGGATAGATAACTATGAAGGAACGAATGTATGAAAGGCCCTTGATTTATCATATTTTATCATGAACGGAGGAACTGACCGCAACCGGTTATGCTTCCTATGTCAAGATACGCTTTGTAAAAACTGACAACATGATCAATAATGCAATAATTGTAGTACCTAAGCCAAAAATGGAAATAATAACTTAGCGTTATGCATATAAAAAAGAGCGTTAGAGCAACTGTACTATCGTAAGCATGCATTTCGGAAAAACAATTTTTTAGAATATTGGTCACCCTCTTTTTTTACACAGTACTAAACTAGTTGTAGTAAAGTGTACTAGTAGCTAATAATGTTAATTTTATAGTGTTCGCTGAGCACTTTGCTAACGATATATATATATAGTACTGTTTCCTTTCTATTTCTATTCTTGTTCTTACTCTACTCCTTAAAAAGTCTAATTCAAGTTCCGAAATTTTCTTACCTCTGGGTGTTATACATACGTATATTGTGCATATTCCATACCATATTGCACACCAGTAAATCATAAGTTTTGATTGCATGGTAAGTAAAGTTTGCGTATTTGTAGGGTGGAATACGATTTTGTTTTTGGATTTATCTGTTTTCGGGCTAGTTAAGTTTGTGAAGGTTTGGCTGGTCTGTTTCTCCAGTTAAAAAGCCTACTAAACTAAAGTTAAACTTTTTTAAACGTAATGGATTCTTCAATATGTCAGAAAAAGCTTAGTTTGTCCCTGATGAGTGGGTATGTGAATAGTAATTTGAAATCATTTGTATTTTTATCATTCCTTCCTAATTATCATTATCACTACCTATTATTTATGCCAGTCTGCTAGTACTGGTACTAGGCAATTAGTAATTAGACGCAGGTGTATATTATTCAGGACAGGACAAAAGAGGAGAAAGGAGAATACAGAAGTAAGCATTATTTTTATTTTCATTTTCAAAGCATGTAGCTCATGAAAGTTTTGTGTAGTGAATACCAACGTGGCTGGATGTTTTTTTGGTAATTAAATTATCTAAAAGTTAATCAAAAGGCATCACTTCTGTTCTTGATGCTGAACCAGATCAATCCTACCTCCTTTATAATTTGTTCTAATTGGAAGTAATTATTACTATTTTGTTCAAAAACTGTAGTTGCTATATTGAATTTATACTTCTTCAATCATGCCTTCATGCACTCAATTAACGTGTATATAAACATTTCAGTAATTTTTACAACTGTGATCAATAGGTACTGCATTTATTGCAGTACAGTACAGAATAGACGTTCGTGTTAAGTATGCACTTGTCATTCTGTGTAACCCACTAATGTTATTACTTTCCATAAATGCACACGTTTTCATGTTTATGTAGTTAATTATTTAGCATTTCTGAGAATAGTGAGACTACTACTATATACTTACCTATACCTACTGAAGTTGTTGTACACTATTACTTTATTTATGCACAACTGTGTAAATGGGAACTGGGAGCCGAAAGCCACAACCAAGTTACAATACAACTACAACGTTAACGATTACAATTAGCCAAATACAGATATGACTGACAGACAACAGAATGAAAAAGGAAGAATTAGTAGCATAAAGGAATAAACAATGGACACAAAAAAATCTCGTCTTCCATCCAATCCAAAGCGATTGTTTTGACCTTCCTTATTATGATCTCATCTGCATTAGTGTTAGTGTAAATGTGCTGCGTCAACATAATTGTTGACTGTGTGGTGTATCGGGTGTATCATATAAAGATATGATACAAAATTGGTTTTAATTTTTCTAACATTCCTGAATTCAACTGCAAAACAATAGATGCTTAGCACCTATAATATATTACCATTACCACTCGAAGTATAGTAGCCATTGATGTTTGCGTGCTGATTTCAATTTGTAATAGTAATGAAGTATATAGTCATGATTATAGTACCAAGAGAAAATTAATTGCAGGCATTCAAGCCTCAACTTCAAAGGATCAAATGCAGTCGCTGAAGTAAATTGTCGTATATATAGAGACAGAATGAAGAGAGAGAACATTATATATATGGTTGAGTAGGTTATGGACAGTATTACTGTTAGTTTGAAGCAATCAAATGCTTAATTTCAAATCTTCAGGGCCTGAGCATGCACAAAGTAATAAGCTATAATGTACTTATATATTCTCGTCCTATACAAGAGAATTAACCTTGTTTGCTTCCGGATGTTTGTAAAAGGATTTGAAAAATCTCTTTGTATATACTGATGTTTATGTTTTAGTAGGTGAGTTGTATGTTTTATTATAATGTTATGTTTGTAGTATCCAGTTTTAAATCATCTAATTCGCAGTTACTGACATGCAGTTGGTTTGTAGATGCGTTGTGGAATTCTTTACCGTATGGCTATTGGCTATTGGTTACCATTTCCTTGCTTGCACGACTTCCAGCAGAACACAGGCACAGGCAGGAGATAAATATAATCGAAGCATGCAGTGCGGTTGGTGGATCGATATTCTATCTCATTTAATTATTTGACACAGCGCAATAATCGGTGTTGATGATGTCATTGAAACAAGACGTCTGTCTATACCTACCTTATTTCTTATTCTTCTAATGTCTCTACATAATGTATTATCCATATCCATTTTGATTCTACCAGTTTCTGTAGATTTCTGCGGTCAAAGATGATATATCTATAGGGAAAAAAAGGAGGGGGGGGGGTTGCTTGCTCGGCTTGACTCTAGTAGCCAAGGTCATTGCTTATGTAGTAGGTATAATAATATGTCTATTTTATTGAAATTGCAAAGAGTTAAAAGCAAAAAATACAGCTATATGGGATGGCATTAATTATCATCGTAACTACTTTTGGTCGTAGTATGTTTTGGAGGCTTAGTCTGTTAATTTCGGATAATGCAATAACTTTTAACAGAGAGCTTAAGCTGTGTGACTATTTGCAATGTTAGCATTTTTGATAGGAAGTTTATTGTAATTAAATTCCTAGTTATAATTTGTACGATATAGTATGTGTGTCATTCTGTGTCCTTTGCCTTTAGTAATTTTGTACCTTACCCGTGCACATTTCTTTCTGCTATCCATCCCTTGGAAATAGTTTAAATTGCATTAGTAAAATGACATGATGTGATGGAGTGAATCATGCGAAGTAGAACAGTATGTTTGTCGTGAGGTAAGTATGGCACTGTGCTAATTGCAATGCTTTTAAAAAGAGAATGCGACCAATAACAATGAACTCACGATCAGCTACTATTTATCATACCACATTTGCTATAGATAATAAAAACACTTTATCATTGCGTTATCACCAGAGTAGAAAGGAAATTGTTATGATGTTTCCTATTTTGTGACTACTACTTGAGCGATAGTAGATACACCCACATTATTAATAGTTTTTATTCCGTAAAGATGAGGTAAATGGTTTAGTAATAATATTTATTAGGTTTGCATTTTGAGGGGTGGTTACCTGTTATTAGTGGAATATATTGTAGTCATCATGCACGCGAATGCAAATAGGTCTAGGCAGAGTAGATATGTTTGTCTATGTATGCAATGCATGATAGTTATTATATCATTTAACAGTATTTTCAAAATGAAGACGCGAAGGGTAGTGATTTAACGGACATTACTAACATCATTTATTACATTTCCGTTTGACATGCACTTTTGTTACGCTGGTATTCATATAAAGAACTGACCTTGCCTATTGTATGCACGGTGCATTATGAAGATAGGACTTAGAGTGCAAAATAGTTTTCCAAATATAAAATGCAATTATCTAATGGTATGAGGATGTTTTAGCGTAATTTTTGCTCACACTGTGGAAAATGTATACGCGTCATTTCCCATGTTAGTTGATGTAGCGAGTAGCTAAAATAATTTGCATCAATTGCATGCTTGTTCGTGATAGTTAGCTTGTCATTTGTGGCCGTTTTTTATGAAAACAGCGGAACGAACATTATGATCGTTGTGTGCGACATTTACTGTGGCACTTTTTGGCTGGATGCTTTTATATGCTTTTAGGTAAAATTAACTCAACTGAAGCATCGATCCGATCCTTGCCTTGGGCTTGGGCTCGTCACTACTGTCTGTCGTCCTAATGTGCATAGTTCATGTCTTTAGTAATGGAAAACGGAATTTCATTTCTCAGTCATCACCCTGAATTAGAAACATATTTAATACTCTACAGCTACGGTATGGTTATGAAATTATAATATTTTATTAGTACCAAGTGCAATGTCAGTGCGACATGTATGGGATATGGGTTACAAATAGTAAATAGTTATTTAATTCGTGTATAAATGACATATGGTTATCATTATCATGTTTATTGAGTTATTCTATCAATCTGAGACAATCAATTTCAAGAACGAAAAGGAAATTAGTTTAATTTTTGTGATTAAGAAATTAATTATACTTTTATACTAGTCATCTCTTGATGATGATATTTATGTCTTATTAACAGTATTATTTAGTCTTGTAAAAGTTCGAAGATGCATTACACTTGCAAGTGCTGGCATATGAAATGGAGTAATGTTATCATAGCGAGGGCTAAGCACTTAAAATTAATTTAAGATTGGCTACATCTTAAAGTTCGTATAAAATGCATGAATGAGATGGTTGATTAGAATTAGAAAGCAATTTGCATTTTATTTGAAAATTGGTAGCTATAGACCAGCAGAATGACGTCACCGGGCGCCGATTTACTAATACATTTCAGCCAAGCAGTTCATGCTCCTTGATAACAACAATACCAAGGTAGAAACTTAAAATCTACTGAAGTACATCAGAAGGATTTACAAGAAATATTGTCAGCCTTCATTTCTGTGTGTGTAATAAGCTCATTTGAATAGAGAGGTAGAAAGCACAGTGGACAGCAAGGGCTTATCCTTCCCTGAAAGAATATCTGTTTAAGTATGTAAGGTGTAGCCATTTGAACTTTGAACTCCGTAGTCTCCTAAGAATGTGAATGTCCTGTCCTTGCTCTGTTTCTGTTTGTCGTTAGTCATCTTCTTGTCTGCTTTTGGAGTAGGACACGAAATGAAATGGCTTAGTCATGCACGAAGCCCATGAGTAATGCGGGAATCGGAATAATGCATGGTTTCTGCAGTAAAAGCTCCGATGCATTATGCATGTATGGAGTAGTAGAACAAAGTTTTCCTATTTTGGTAGAAGTGCACATGTAATGGATTAGGTACCGGAATGGCAATTGACAATGCTGAGTGACTCGTTCGTAGTCTATGTCTGTTCTGTACCTCATATATGGTTATGACTACTTAGTTACAATTCACAGAGTACAATAGTAGAAAATATAAAGCTACTTAGCATTCGGTATGACTAAAAGTCATGATATTATTTTTTATGAAACTGGTTATGTAGATATGGGACAAGCCCGGTTTTCTACGGTTAGGGGTACTATTGGATTTGATATATTCTAAATGAACAGTCACATATTTACTAACTAGCTTTAATAATACATTGTCAATCAATGTCAATGCCACACCAATAAAGATGAGAGTGATACTGTGAACGTGATTTCCTCGTGTGACGGGAACATTTTGTTTTGATGGCCAATTTAAAAATATTATATATATCTGCAGTGCAACATGGTTTGCTTACTTTCGGTTCGTCCCCGCAGAATTGCCTTGCAACCAACCAATCACCGTCAAAAACTGAAACCCTGTCTGAAGATTCACTTGATCAGTTATTTTTGCTCATATTGGTAATTTTTTTCCATTGCTGTACAAACCTGATTAATTATTTGGTCGGAAAAGGACGTTATTGTTCTGCATCTGCATTTCTCTGTCTGACTCATGTACACAAAAAGCCGCAGACGGGGCAGGTACTACATTAAATAGTTATGTGGTTAAGTCAGACAAGAAAAGGACTAAGCATGCGAACGCTAAGTTAGCGAAGTGCAATATTGCTGAGTGGATTAACCAGTAGTGTAGTAGTTTTCTGTAGATTGAGGTATTAGTTTATTTGTAAATGCTTAGTAGTTAGTTACACAAGGAGCATTATATAGTTAGTATCGAAAATGCTGTATACGAGTTATATAGTTGTGCTTGGGCTTCATATAACTATGTACAGTTTTGGTCCTTTCGTTGCTCGCTATTTATATGATATAGTTGCGTCAGCCTTTGGTTTTTGAGGGTTTTAGAACTTTAGAAGCTCAAAAGACAAAGTTGAACGGAGGTATCGCATGCTGAAGCTCATGTATGTATGTGTATGCATGGCGTGTATTGTCTATATGCATATATAGAGGACAATTTAGAGAAGGTTATGCTCCTATTGTCTTGCGTCGCATGCAGAATGTGCAAAACTGCATTGTCAAGGATATTTTGTAGATTCTGATTTCGTGACAGTAGTTGAGAAGGGCTTATGCAATACTGAGCGCCACCTTATCAGTCGCAACGGCAGTGAGAGCTGCGCAAATTCTTTTGCAGATGAAGTTCTTGTGACTTTATTTTATTAGCAAGTTGCTCTGTTGGGAGTAGAAGCTTTAAGGCTGTCTTTATTTTCAACTAGTCGACAGTCGACAACTGTCGAGTCGGGTCGAGTCTAAATCTATATGTCTTTCTCTACTAATGTCTCAAAGTCTCAATGTGCTAGAATGAATGGTAGTTATGTAGTTGGGTAAGCGCTAGGATATTGTTTGCACTAAGGATAGTATGTGTAGAGATTAAGGAAGTATTCTTGGACGCTATTCTAGACAGCGAGAAATGAATTCATATTGTGTGTCTCGATCTATTCTTTCGCTCTATTCTATAGATAATAGGTTTAGACGATACATAGCTCACCTGCGAAGAATGTAAGCTTAACACGAGATGCTTTCTTACTCGCTATACATTGGGTCTTGCATTATGCACATTGCAATTAGTGAGTGGAGTATAAATAAAAGATGACTTCAGGAGTTGCACTAACTCCGACTAACTGTGTCTGTAGTAAAAATGTATGCATACTTTAAGTTGTATGCATTATACGCGAATCACACATAGTATATACTATACAGAGCAGAGAGGTGAATTCCCATACCCTTCTATGTCTATAATACAGAGTGCATATAAATATAAATGTATGGTACTTTATTTGATGCCCAGCATCTATATATTTATAATTTTCTAACTCCTGGTGTGTTTAGATGCACCCAAGCAAAACTAAGTTTACACTGCTGCTGTCCAAGACGTATGCATTATCAAGAACGTTGACTTCTGTAACCGGAATTCAAAGGAAAGGAATATCATTTTTTATGATGTAACCATTTACTCGCTGTTGCAAAATCCCAAATGATCCATAGAGAATATGAATGTAGGTAGCTTTATTTTTAATATAGTTTTTGTCATTTCATTTTTATTGGTTATACTCAGCTAACTTAATTATTTAGTTTCATTTATTAGTTTTAACGTTTTAACTGTATAAACAATGCAAGTATAATTGCTATGTGTGTACGTAAAGAGTTCTCTCTTGCACTAGTAATCTTTATTTCCGTAAAAATGTCCTAAAAAGATTCCTAAATGTTTGACAAGTTTTTTTCAGGAATTAGTTATTTTTTGTCCAACACTCCATGTGTAAGGAATTTGGGGCTGAGCCAGATAACTTGTACATAGTAAACAGTATCTTTGTATTAATGCAGGATATTCTTTGACAATCTTTCCAACTGACTCAAGTTTATATATATACGTGAATAAGTAAATGCTCAAAAATCCTTGTCACTATTATATTATACCAAATACTAGTAATATCATATGATATTTTTGTTTTACGCTTACGACGGCTTTTGTTCTACATCAGTTTTTGTCCAGATAAAATGTACACGTGGTAGCCTTGTCTTGTACAGAGACATTGTCATTTCTCAGCTGCCTGAATTTGTAATCTATGTGCATGATGCAAGACAGATGGCTGATGCTGCAGATAGAGTTCTTGAAAAGGCAGGTTAACCCAAATATTTATCGACATTGATAAGGTTTTTTGGGAAGAAACTGTGTGTAGCAATGCAATAATATATAGTAATAGTAGAAATAGGTAGAATAGTTCGATTGATAAATGTAAGGATAAGATGAATAAATAATGTTCATGTGTACACGTGTCCAGGAGAAAAAGTATTTGTAATCTGACGAACTATGTCATCAAAAAGCAGCTAGCAATTTTGTAGTAATGTTGACAATTTCATTAAAAGATATATTTTTCAATGTTACTTGTTTTTATCTTTGTAGGTTGATCAGAGAGATGTACCCGGTATTGACTGTGCCTATTTGGCAATGGACACGGAAGAAGGCGTGGAAGTAGTGTGGAATGAAGTACGATTCTCGGAGAGGAAAAATCTGAAGGCTCAAGAGGAAAAAATACGCCAAGTGTTTGATAACCTTACTCAACTGGAGCATCCCAATATTGTCAAGTTTCATAAATATTGGATGGAAACTCACACCGATAAGCCCAGGGTATAATTCCGTTTTTGCTTTCAAATGTCCAGATTCAGTTTTTATTATTTGTTTTTATTGAATTCATTATATTTCATAGTAATGTAAGTAAGTTGAAGGCTGTAATGTATGGTGTCAACTACTTTTATTTTGTTAGTTTTGATGTATTAAAAAGCCTTTGGAGCTGGAACGTTAATGTAAAAATCTGTTGGTTATGTACATGCACATTTAGATAAAGGTATCAAGTGATACGAAGTAGTTTTTCTTTCCATATATTCCATATTCCTCATTAAATTATGAGCGTTTGTTTAAGTATTAAGGGAGAGTTTATCTAGATGAATCTACTGTTCCTCTGTTTGTTTAGTTACTCATGTATACAAATGTGTCGTTGTATAAATATTTGTCAGTTTTTATATTCATGTTTTTATTTTAGAAAATAGTGTCTGAATCAGTTGATGAAACGTATCGAATTGTAATTCTCCCTAACTGTATTTATATTTTCATAAGATGATTTAGATTTTTTTTACATGCAATACATGCAATAAGCAAGTCGAGTCATATTATTAGTATATCCGTTGTGTTATTCCGTTTATTCCAATAATTTGTTCTCAGAGCTCTCAATAATCAACTGGATAATCAAATCAGTTTTAAAGCTTTCTATTTGTATGTGACACTTAAATGGCTAGGTATTTTTTCCTATAATTTATTAATTGTTAATTAAATGTACTCAACAGTAATTATTGAGACTTTTCGTTCGTCGGGTAATTTCATGGAAATTAACGTTACAGATTCTCGAGGATAATAACATAGTAAAATCATTTATTAAAATGAATTGCCAAGCTTTCGACGGCCAAAGTCGTCTTCATCAAGACTAACAGTTAAAGATTTAAAGAAACTTAAAAGTTTGCAATTGTTAATAATGTTATTTACACTGTTAATATATTTCACGATTTCGCAACTAATTTGTAGGAACCATAAAGATGAATGATTTTATGTAGAGAAAAATAATGATAGTAGAGTTATCTATACTAAGTATGCATTTTAATATTTTGACAAAATTAATCAAGCTTAAATATTGTTATTTTAGGTGGTTTTCATCACAGAATACATGTCATCAGGTTCTCTGAAGCAGTTTCTTAAGAGGACAAAAAGAAATGTCAAAAGACTCCCTCTGCAAGCTTGGAAAAGATGGTGCACACAGATTTTGTCAGCTTTGAGGTAATTTATCTAACGTTTTGTGTTACTGTGTGTATGCATGCTACGAGCGTTAATGTAAGCTTACGCATTAATGTAACTGAAAAGCAATGTTTTTTGTTCAACTGGTTGCTACCAGTTAATATTTGAAAGATTAGAAATAACAGGAATACGTTATTTATTTACTCCTTTTTTCCAGCGTCATTAGCTTCTATAAATAATATCATTCTGTCCTTCCAGTGCAGGATTCTTGCTTACTTAGTGTCATCCTGTCATGTGCATCTTTCACATGAAATAGAGGAGGAAAAGATTAAACATAAGACTTCGATAGATTCTACTGAATTTGTATCGGTATCGATGTATATGGTATGTATCATATTGACTCTTTAAGCACGAGTTGAAAACGTGGATCTATCCATGGATCCCTTAGTATTATAAAACATATGTGTGACATTTGTTATATAAAATATGTGAGCATGACGTAAATGAGACAAGGTATACCTACCTATATATTATTTTCTACATAATAGGGGAGTAGAGTCCTAGTCCTATAAATAAATTATGATTGTGGACCTCCCTCGAGTTACTTATATAAAATCCACAGTGTAATAGTTATTTTGAACTGATTTCAGTTTCACCAGCTCATAAAGTATTGACTTTATCATATAATGAAAGTAAGCGCTTAGTGATTTGACACATTATTTTGAAAAACAATAAAATTATTAATGTATGTAGTTGTGTGTTATATCAAACTAGGTGGGGTGTTGAAACGAGTAGTTGGGTATGCAATTAAATTGTTAACAATTTATGCTTAGTTATCTCATCAGTAATCAAATAACAATGAAATAGTCAGGGTGAGACAGTGTCTCAGTGTCTGCTGTGTGACAGCAAGGAAATCCCTAGCATTCTATTTTGACCAGTTGCAATATGGAACAGAAAATAGTTGCCAAATTGCATATGTGGTATGCGCCATAAGTAGATTATATTATAGAGGTAAATGGCTTTCACCCAATTATTTTTGTCTACCATGCGTTAAGTGGGGCTAGGCTAGGGCACAGCCAGCAGAGGCACACACTCATACAACCTTACAATTCTTACAATTCTTACAATGGTGAGACAGCATCTATTTATGCAGCACTGTAAACTGTAAAGCGACAATTAAAATGTAGCCACTAAAGTATAAATATTGAATCATTCCAGAATTGTGTATATGTACCATTTATTGTTTGAAGTAGATAGATTTGTTGCTCCATTTAAAAAATTTCTATGTTAAGTAAACGATGATAATTGGCTATGTCGTATACATGTTTGCATTGTTTCACTGTTTGAAGTTTAAATTCATTAATCGAAAATAGTTTGATAGTGTCGGTAGAGAGGGAAAACAAAGTCGTAACGTTTAGGTTTGTAGTTTTATAGGGAAAGAGAAAAAAGTTTTTTGCTTTCAAAGAGAGCGGAAACAAATTGGCTGACGATGAGTCTCTTTAAAAGTGGAACAATGGCTTTGTGGAAGTTGTATTCACTGACTGCAGTTGTGTCATATAAAATGCTAATAATGTTTTCAGATAACTGCAAATTGGGAAAGAAGGAAGGAAATAAAATACGTAGTAAAAGACAGTAAAGTATTTTTAACATTCTGTTTATTGTTATTACTTCGTATGAAACGTATAATAATATTAGCTACGGTTTAAGGCTTTATTTACTTTGCTTTGGCTTTGGTGCAGGGTTTACCTCTATCTGAAGTTGTCTCTCGTCAACTTTGCTTGGAAATGTGTACCATGTCAAATGATATAAATTTTATTGGCTTTCACACAGTGTGTGAGAACATTGGCTACCGAAAACCATTAAGTTTGATTGATGGTGTTATGTTTGTCTTCCTGTTTGTTTTTCAGCTATTTGCATTCCTGTGCACCATCAATAATCCACGGGAATTTGACTTGTGATACGATTTTCATTCAGCACAATGGTCTCGTAAAAATCGGATCAGGTACCTGCCTTTTTTTCTTGTTTCTAAAAGCTCTTTAGTAGTGAAGAAAAACACATGCTCAGCTATATTCTCGCAAAAATTACCCTGTCGTTCAAAGAACTAGTTTCGCAGTATGTTAATAATACACATCAGCATAGTTAAAATTGTATTATAAAGTTATACTTAAAGTTATAGCTGATATTATTACATATAATTTCATTTCCTTGTAAATATACCACGTCTACATTCTGCATTTATACTACTAATAACACTAATGGAAAGAACGAATGCCTAAGAAAAATGTACTATAATGCAGTATTAGAAGCGTCTAGAGTCTAGACATTTAGACATCTATCCAGTTCAAAGTAGTTCTTTAGTCATGTTGCTATAAGCTTATGCATAATGTTTCACTGTTCCTGAATCATGAAACTAGAGATGAACGCCAGGCTTTTGTTAGTTAGTATAGTAGCGTAGTAGTATAGGGGGTGTAAGTGTAACATATATACAATGATATAATGATAATGACGTATGGGCCTAATATAATTGTTATCAAGTTAAATAGCTTGCATCAAATGCCTAAATTTTATCCATTTGAGCTCAGTATTTATGGAAATGTCGTAGAGTTTTCGAGAAATGCAAATTGCTTAGTCCGTAAAATAACTTCATGCCAAGAAGTAATTTTCCTAATTGACTATTGATCACCATTCTTTCTTCTAGATTTGGAGTAAAATAGTTTTTTCCATTTCGTGTCTTGAATCATTTCATTAATGACTTTGACTCCAAAGGTGACCTTACCTTTGCTATTATTAGATCATCCACCTTAAATTATGCTGTTTATCTATTTATTTCAGTTAATATATTGTTGTGAATCTGGAATAACAGGTGCAGATAAAAATGATTTGTTTGCTGATTCACAATGATAATAACACTGATAATAGCACTCTATGAGGTATAAACTGGATGGATTTTGTTTTCAATTTTTATGTATAGTTTATTAATTAATTAATTGTTTATTAATTGTATGTTAGCTACCTGTACCGGAAATATTTGTTATTATTAACGTTTTTGTAAAAACTGCATGCTTCAAATTCACAGCAATTGAATTTTTCAATTGCAATTTTCATCAGGGAAATAACTAAATCACAATGCTCCCCTGCCTTGATACTACATCACCGTTGTTTTCAAACATTGTTTTAGAAGATTGTGGTTGTAATGATATTATTATTATGTTATGTCTTCCGTACATTAGTATAAGTATTTAAGCCCAAAATACATTTTTGAGTTAGCAAAATTCCAAATACGCAAAAAACATTGGAAAAAATAAGATATGTTACTAATGTTTGTATATATGTAGTATGTGTGGTATCTTGACATGAATATTGTGTGAATGGGTGAATCTCCTGATACGATCATTTTGAACGAATGAAAGAATTCATATTAGTACAAATTAAGAAAAACAAGCGGTGAACCCGGTATCAGTAGTAAATAACATGGGGTTGTTTTCCGCGTATAATTACTGAAACGTATTTTGTAGCAAGTCGTTTGAGTTTTGAGAAACGGATTTGGCATGGAATGGGAAAGGAGATGGATGATAGTTGAATCGTCGTTTAGTAGGTTTTTACGAAATGGTAAATGGTGCAGGAAATGGCATAAAAACAATGTTGAAAAGCTCAGTAAAGAGAAACTGTTATAAAAGTAGTAGATTGTAGTGTGTGTAGTGTAGTAGACGTGGTTTATATTATAAGTGTAACCCAAGATCTGTCAGGGTGGGCTTAGCCAAGTCAAAGTAAGCTGGGAATGATGTATTTATAAATTTTTTGGCAAAAGTTAACGTGTATTCTTTGTTGGGACAGTGGCCCCTGATGCGATTCATCACCATGTCAAATCGTGCCGAGACAACATCAAGAACATGCACTTTGTCGCTCCGGAATATGGGAGTAAGTCCAGATTTATTTTACTCTTTCTTTTACGTGAGTGAGTACTTACACAACTACATACCTATGTAATCTCCTCTGTCGTTGTAGAAAAAGGTAATTAGAAAGTTTTAATGAGTTATAGGAGTATAGGAGGCGTTGCCATTTTCTAACTTTTGGTGATACCCTCTGACTTTTTCGTCGCAATTATAATTTGGTAAAATATTCAAGACTGTCTATTATTTTTTTTTAAAAAAGGAAGAACACCGAAGATTGAGAAAGTAATTTAGGAAAAATTGTTGATAGCCTATTGTGGTTTAATTTTGAATTTTTTGAGTATTTTAAAAATGGTGATTATGAGCAATTGGCTGGAGTGTTCGGAATTAGGTAGGTACATTCAAGTACATAGTAGAAATGTGAAAGAGTCTTAAGAAATAGGAATGTGCATTCAATGCATTTCTTCTGGTCTCCTGCTGTCTGGGTTGTCTTTCCGCCATGCACAGTCAACAACATTATTAGGCAGAATGAGTTGAGATGGTTGTTCGGGATTTGCGGGTTCAATTCCGACATCTGAGACGAAAAGTTAGCATGTATTGCAAAAGCCTATCCCTAACCCATCTTCTTACGTCTGAGTCTTGTCGTGTTGCTTGCATGTATTGAGGAGTCCTATCTCAATCTGAACAACTGTGTTCCCCGTAAAATGGCTGTAGCACAAACGTTTCTTAGAGAAGTCAGATTGGTATCATCGTGAAAAGTACTGGCACAATGTATAATATGTTACGAAGAAAATTTATTTTTACATTATGCGTTAGCTTTATTACTTAGACTCGTAGTTACTTACCTATCGTACTTGTTAGTATGTAAAGTGATGTATTTTTATTTCATTACTTTAGAGAGGGAATCGGCTTAAACCTTGCCAGTTTAACTGAAGTACCAAACTAGGACGCTAGTGCTGTAATATCCGGCAGATTTTGCTCAATACTAATAATTTAAGCACTTTTGCTTTTACTTAACCTCCTACGTTCATCATTTTATTTTATTTTATGTGTTGATTGGGAAAGTATTGCTACATGACTCAAGTTTTTGTCTGTAATCAATCAAAATATTGTAAATCTGTTACAGGATATTTATTTATCCATATCTTATGTACCTCTCTTTAAATTTTCTTGTCAGCTGCTCCGTTTATTCTCTGGTTGACCAGATTTATTTTGTTTTTTCATTCAGGATACATCTGCTACTTCACACATAATAAGTAGAGGTAGACAGAAACAAGGTTGTTGGAGTTAAATATTTTATATGCAGGTTTTGTTGGGGGAAACAGCATTGTGGTGTCATGCAAATACTACTATGTGTATGTGCTGCTGATTGATTTACTACAAAGTGGATATATTTATTGTTACTGCTTAACCGAGTTACTTACAACTTACAAGTGATAAAGTACATTTGGAAAGAAGTCTCTAGCACTTTCGTTGTTCATTGCTCACGGAAGTGTTAGTTTGCTGGTTTGTTTGTCGGTTTGAGAACAAACCTTCTTACATTTTATCTGCCTCAATATCGGAAAATGTTCCCACAGATTAACAATGGTAAAAAGAAATATTTGTTATGTTCAGCTGCAGTAATGGCAAATGTTTTAGTGAGCCTAGTTTTTACGATGCCCTCTTTATGTTGTGCATGCAAAATTATTGTCCGCTTTTAGCGTTCTATCATGCAACTGTGTGCATAGAGCTGCACTTTTATTACAGTTTCATGTAGATTTTCTAGTTTTGGTTAGTCTTTACTTCGTTGTTGATGTAACTGAGGAAATCCGATTTAGGCTATGAACGGGTCTTCAATGTTGCGGCATTCCATATGGATTTTTATTTAAGATGTTGGAGGTTTTTTGTATGTAGCTTATTATATGCACTTTCCGGCATTTTCTATGTATTTGTACGTGAAGATCGTGAAGCAGACTTAGGGTTTAGGATACGAAATGCAATTGTTATGGATGGCTACATGTGTCGTAAGATGCAATCCAATTTTTCACATCAGTGAACAACAAGCTGAGATTTTTACTATTGTCAAAGAAAAGTTGGTAATAACGAGGAAAAGTAGAACATCTTTCCTAGAGGATTAATGAGTCTCTCTTCCGTTTTGTTGAAATGGGGAGTTTGACTAAATGATAATGGTATGATGTCGTTTTGTTACAGAGGCTGCACCTGCATTGTCCTCTGCCGTGGACATCTACTCATTCGGCATGTGCGCCTTAGAGATGGCTGCATTGGAGATTCAAGGAAATGGAGACTCAGGCACAATGGTCACGGAAGACCACGTAAATCGAACAATTGAGTCTTTGGAAGCCGATGAAACTCCATTGCATGACTTTATTCGAAAGTGCCTCTCTCATGATCCGGAAAAAAGGCCAACAGCCCGTGAACTCCTTTTTCACCCTGTTTTATTTGAAGTACCACCCTTGAAGTTACTGTCGGCTCATGCCTTAGTCAAATCCACAGGTACTTTCATGTGTATGTATCGACAATGTTGGTTTGGTTTTATTGACATTTTTTATTTTATCATTTTACTGCATTGCTTATTGCAAATGATCATAAATCCTTAAGAAAGGAAGCTTTTGTCTAATTCTTCTAACCCGAAATGGATGAAAAAATATGGCATCAATAATCTACTTGCATCATATGACTAGTAATTTAAATAATAATGCAAGAAAGGGTAAGGGAAGGGTAACTTTTTTCTCCTTAACTGAATGTAACCATCAGTGTTACAAATACTGAGTCACAGAATAATCGGCTTTGATTATTCACAAGCGTGCATGATAGTGATCAATTTGTCATTTTTGAGGATTTGTGGTTATTGTTATACTGTTCTGCTAATCTACGCTGAAAGAACTTAGTTTCCATATCTGGAAACAAAGGACTCCGGACTTTTTTTTAGCAATTTATGATAATGTTAATAAATTGTGGGAATTATATTTAAATATTTTGTGTTTGCAGCGAATATATCGGAGACGATAACAGACGAAGTTCTCCATCGGCATTATGGTCCTGATATTGTTGTGGCTGAGATTAGGCACGTACCAGCACCAACAGACTCAAGTTTAAATGAAGACTCTGAAAATGTAAATCCTAGTTGTAACTGTATCCAGTATCGTATGTCTGATGTTCCTGTTGCGGAGAAGTTAGAGAAATTTGTTGAAGATGTAAAGTAAGTATTTATATAACACTGACAAGTAAGTACATAAGTAATTGTATGTTGATTTAACCTTGAGGAGTTCATAACTACGTCTGCCTGCCTATCTATACTTGTGATGCTAATAATGATTTTTGTTCTTGTTTATAGGAAATTAAGAGAATGTTTAGTTAATAATGAATTGTAGTTAAGTATGAGGGGTAAGATGATTATTTGGAAAATCCAAAATTAAATCTTACTTTTTGTTGTCATTGCAGGTTTGGGATATATCCATTGACGTGCTTTGAGCTTCCGCACCCGCTTCCACCACGCCAACAAGCTTCCAGCCCGGAAGTTATTGATAGTGTTAAGTCAGCCAGTCCAGAACCTTTGGATTTAGAGAACCGGCGCGTTGTCAACATGATGTGCAATGTTAAAGCCAGAGACGAAGGACCTGGATTAATTGTATTACAACATTATATTTACACCATATTAAGCCATTATTATTATCTTAATATTTGATGATTATTATTACTAATAGTAATTTCAATGATGATCATAATAACCAATTTCTATATAATAGTGATATACTTATCTATAGTATAGATTAACTATTAACTGATTATATATTACCATAAAATGAAGTGATGCATATTTAATTTAATCATGCTTATGAGCTGTGATATTTAAGACAAATGATTGATGATAGTGTATAAATGACATTATATGTATTTTATGATGTATGAATTTTTTTAAATGTGAATGAAAGAAATAGATTGGTAAAGAAAGGTAAAAATTGAAGGTTTTTCGCGGATATTGCAATTTGCCGTTGTATTTTTTTATTCAAGTTTGTTGTTCCTTTTTGTAGATGACAATTCTGGTCAGAATGGACGATAAGATGAACCGTCAGTTATCCTGTGTTGTTAGTGAGACTGATACTGCCTTCGATTTAGCCACCGAACTAGTTTTCTATGGATTTATTCATGAGGCAAACACAGCATAGAATTATGGTTTTTAATTTTACACACTTGAAACTGTAACTGTTTTCTTTTCTTTTATCCGAAGAATAATTTATTTAAACAAGTATCTATTTAAAAATTTAAAAAATTTTAGAGTTAATGTATATGATAGTAATTTTATTTCCTAATTATATATATTTTTAATTTTTGGTGGAAGAGCGGATATGGTTTCAAGTGTGTTTGGGACGTGGAAAGGAGGTCCCACGGGGAAAGCATGTCGGAATTGTAGTTTTCCGAAAGAGTGACCGTATTGGTTTGTGTTGGTCTCAGGCTGATCGTGATAAATTGGCGAATTTGATCGAAGAATCCCTTTACAACAGACTGAATGGAGCACAGCGGTTGTCGCCCACGAATCTTAATCTCAGTATGCCACCTCCCGTCTCATCCCATGGTGTCAATGGCAATGGAGGCTCGGTACTCTATCCTGTGTCACTCAACTCAATGCCCATCAACACCGTTAGCTAGTACCAGTTCTCAGATATGCCACTCTTACTGTTATACCACACTATCCTTTTCCTAATAAGTTGCATAAGCCGAAGATACAGTACGTACGTATAAAACAATCCTCACGCATTATATCTACAATTTATAGCATAAAGATTCCATACAACTATACTGAAGTCTAAATAAGAGACGAAAAAACATGCAGAATTGAGAGAGTCAGTTCAGTACAGTATCATCAGTGTGTATTTAGAAAAAGCGATAGAATCAAAATATCGACCTATACGTAACTATATGTTGTAAAATGCTTTATAGGCAAGTTGACTTGGAATTTTTTAATTATCATTTCATCGGAATTGGATGAAATATGAAAGAATGTACTATTTACTACTATGCTGTATAAATAATTCCATCTTGGTAAATAATTATTGTCAAATCCCATTCTATCTATCCTCCAAAAAAACTCTCCTCCATTTCAGCTGACTTTGTGAGTGATGTGAGCTTCAAATGAAAACTTATCGATGATTGGATGAAGTATAATTATAGTTCTATTATACAAATATACAACTATAGGTATATAATCAAAAAGAGGTAAATTCTCTCTAAAAAAGCCTCGATAAACACGCGCACGACATGCATATTGAATTGATACTGATGCGACATTGTAATTTGTTATAAAAAAGAGATTTGCTTATCGTTGTTACGTTATTATGTAGTATTTAACCATTGTTTGATTTGATTTTTTTAGAAGGAGCCAAAAACTGTTAGACTTTTATAAATACATATATACCTACTTTAGTTAATTTAAGGTTCTTGAAGAAAGACGAAAAAATGAAATATACCAAGAATGTTTTTTTGAGTTGTAACAGAGTCATAACGTTTACATTTACACATTACACACACCATTATATTTAGTTATTATGATACTATTACTACTATTGATACGTTTACTTACACTCTTTTGCGTTGACAGAAATAGAATTAATTATTTAAATGTAGGAAGGAGATTGTTTTAATTTGTTAAGCTAAAAAAATATGATGATATCATTGGTGGTCTGATAGATTGCAAAATGAAGACATTATACTTTAATAAAAATAGCTTTAGTTATTAATGAAGGTACTACGAAACTAATCCAGGTGAATATGAATTATGATGCTGTAATTTATGCTAACCAAAAAGGAATGTAACAGATCTGCTCATAATATTACAGCGATTCCAGCTACTCTAATTTGCGTATTTGAGTGTAGGAAAAGTTTTAATTTACATACACAGAAAGTCTTAAGATTCGAGATGTTCATTGTTAACTACAGGATTTATTAAAATATATAAGAAATCAGTTTTGCTAAGATAAAATTTAGCCGAGGTCATGAGGAACTGAGAATTTGAAAAACGAAAATTTCTACACCTTTAACTAAGTGAATAAATTATAAAAAAATCTAGCTAAAGACCTAGCATGAAATAGGAACTCAAACCTAAACAGAAAGACTCTACATATTAATCAATATTGATAATTATTAGTGTTTACGTTTTTTGAGTGGGATTCTTCGTACATAATTTACATAAGATAGGCTAATAAAGATTCTACTTGACTAGCATACGCTATAAATATAATTTGTGAATACTGACTACTGAAAGAAATAAAACGCAATTGAATTGTAAGCAAGCACGCTTTATTAAACTTACAAAAAGAGTATCCTTGCAGACTTTATTTCTATTCTCTCGTCTTGAAATTCAATATGGGATTCACGCAAAACACTCTTCTACACAAACACACAATGACATGACTAAATAATAAAGTATTACTCTACATTTTACACACAATAAAATTACATGAAATCTATGTAATGCCATCATCGGAGTTTACAGTGTAGAATAATAAAAAATGAGTACATACATCACATCGAATACTTTTCAAACGGGTTTCTCTGAATATAATGTGTATAAAAATAAAGTCTACATTCAAAAGTCATCTTTTAAAACTTTACCCAAGCAGAGTAGCAAAGGTACGTAAAAATAATTAAATCTGCAACTAAAATTAGCTAAAATACAAAATAATCAACTCTATTGGAACTGGGGTTGTTGTTGCTGCTGCTGCTGCTGTTGTTGTTGTGGACGTCTCGCACTCAAAGGCCGGGGACCTTGGTTGAAACGTGGCTGTTGGGGTTGTTCTTCTGGTCCATCTAATAATTGATCTTCTTCCTCCTCTTGCCCGCGCTTGTTTGGATCACAGGGGTTTCCACTTTGGTATTCATATTCTCTTTTGTTGCCATCGGGGTCAACATATCCGTACTTTCCACGCACGACGCAATCCGCTCCAAGAGTCTCTTCCTTGAAAGTTCCGTCTTCGTTTTCATATCCCCAAGTAATGGATCCATCATCGTTGTTTTTCATGTAACGGTTGAGAGTTTGGACTGGGGGTGGAGTGCTGACGCGATTTCTTTGCCCATTATTTTGTGGTCTTTGCTGAGGTTGACGTCCTTGCAGTGGTTGTAAAGATTGCAATTGCTGAGGAGTTGGGGATGGAGCCAATGGACGCTGTTGCTGGACTGGACGTCTTTGAATTTGTTGTGGCTGAAAAGAAAATCAAACTTTGTAACTTCTCGTTTTACATAATTAGCTTTTCATTAAAAAAGAAATGATGTATGATGGAATTTAAATTTACTTGAGGATTTTGTTGGATGAGTCTTTGTGGCTGAGTGTAGATATTTTGTTGTTGTTGCTGTTGAGGAATTCTTACAGGGGGACCTCTTTGTTGAAGTGGGACGGTTCTTTGAGTTGGATTAAATTGGGATTGGGTGGGTCTTGGGGCAGCAGCAGGCTCATCTTCATACTCTTCATCTTCGTATTCTTCATCGTCAGCGGATTGAGTGGTCGTTGGCAGAGATGGAGATCTCAGAGGAAGAATGGGAGCACGCCCTCCGACAGACAATTGGGGGAATGGGGTAGACGATTGGAAACCTTGGAATTGTTGAGGTGCCCCAGAGGGATGAGCCTGCGAAAGAATGATTGGCTGTTGTTGTTGGTAATTTTGAGGAATTCTAAATCTTTGTTGTTGTGTTTGGGCAGAAACGGATTGTACCGTGGGGGAGGGGCTTCCGAATGATAACTGCTGAGAGTAATTTGGGCCTGGGGCTGATGTGGGTCCTCCGAAGGAAATTGGGCGTCCCACTGTTCCTGTTAATTGTACTCCTCGTTGTGGTGCTCCATATGCCCCTGTGCCAACTAGGCACGCCTGAAACAAAATTAGATCATCACATTATTCTTTCTGTTCACCCATTTAAGGTGTGCTACATTATATACACTTACATCATACATACTGAATATACACTCTACTTTTTAATTGATCTATTATTTTCACACTATGATTGAAACTAAACGTTCATTTCGAAACATGCGCTGGCACTAAAAGAACATTATTCATTCATTATCTTTTTTGTTGCCCCTTTCAGTGTGATGCTAAAAAGGAATCATTTACTAGGGCACACAATCCTCTCGCTATGTTCATTTATCATCAATGAAGTATTTATATAGATTTGTATATCGCCTTTTCAAGCCAGCCTTACATAATCTTACAAACATTTATTATTATATAGGTTAGCCTACTACATTATTAAAATGATAAATGAATTCATTTTCTGAACCTTTATATAATATATTAACTATATATACCTACACTGTCTTTTAGGTGATTTTTTGTCACGAGATAATGCATTCATATTCATCCCAGATCATCATTTCTGTTCTATTTAGACCAAAGAAAATAAAAGGGTGCTTATGGGCGAATTTACATTTTTCTTATGCACAAAATCACAATCAATCAGAAAGTATGTTAGTAGTTCTACTCTGTGGGGATGGATTTATGCCTTGGGAATGCTATTCATTTATGTTCTCGTTTATTATGATATGTCTTTAGGCACTGTTCATTGTCTACGTCGTAGATTTGGTGTTGGAATAATTATCAGAGTTGCGTGCATGATACATCTACTGATCTGATTGCCTATTGCACATCATTATCATACGATAAGACATCTGCATATCAGTCCACAGCATAGGTAAATGTAATTGGGCACCCTACGTACATCAGATTGCATATTGCAATAAATAAGAAGAGGAGAAGTGTAACGTAATACCAAGTATTGAAGTGGGCAGAGGAGGACAGAGTAGCCAGACAAGATTGACGAGAACCTACCTACTACTGTTTACTCTATTCACTGTCCATTATGTGATAGCGTTGTGGACAACTTTCACTTACACCAAGTCAACTTGTTCATCGTCATACATAATCTACTGTATGTATAGATGAGAAAATCAGAATACATAAGCGAACCGCATCCCACAAATTATCTACCGTATTTCCTCCAATGAACACTTCAGGTGTGCATCTTATGCCAGAATTATTCTCTTTAGTTTTGTTCTTTGCTAAATCCACGTTGTCATTTTGTCATTATAAATAAGTATTTCCAACTAATTTTTATATAAATAGACATCTATGTTGCGTTGGACTATCTTTTCACAACAGATGTCCATTGTCCATCTACTTAAATAGTTCTAAAGAAATTATCTAAACTTTTTTTTGTGGAATAATATAAATAAAAGTTTTCCTAAATTGAAGAATATCATTGTTGTGTCGATGAACATTTCGTTGGTATTAACACAGACAGAATAATTGGGTGAAACGGAAATAACAGCAATTACGATTGTATAAAAATAACTAATTCTACCAAACTTTTCTTAAATAATAATAGAGTGGGTCTCTCATTGTCTCATTGCTGTTACATAAAATACGTTCATAATGACTAATGACGGAATGCTTTGTATGGTTATGCCTATCGACTATTATATGTAAGAAAGTTTTTTTTATTCTTCACTGCAAATGCAGCTTGTATTGCAACTTTGCAACATTTGCTACTCGGAAATGACACGGCATGGTGGTCAAGACAAACCAAACGTCAGAGAAGTAGTTAACCATTTGCCACTGTGCATTCTATGCTTATACATAGTTGATTTTGTGAAAGATAGCATTGGTATTGGTTAATTTAGCATATGATCAGTCAGTTGGGAAGAGCATTTTGCTTGGTCTGATTATATTGCAGTGTAGTCATTCCACATCTCAGCACCCATCGGTTACCATTTTTACTAATAAGTCCTACCCTATCTTCTGCAATAAATAACATTCTAATAAATTCAAACAAGTATTTCATTTTTAAGGCAAACTTTATAGGAATACCTTCTAAATGTTTTACGAATTCACTTTTCGGTAGGCAAGGATTGTTTTTCTAAATCAGAGAAAAGTTAGCCTACGCACTGTAATTTACTATTGGGATGCATTTGTATTTTACAGATACATTTGTGTATTCGAAATAAAATCTTGTTAGAGAATCAATGGGATTTCTATTTAAGGTAGGTCACCTACGTATGCATGTGGCGAATTATAGATCGTAAAGTTAATATGAGAGTCTGTACCTATTCTATCACGTAAATGTCAATTGGATAATTTAGTTCATGTGCAATTCTGTTTAGTGATATTAGGGATCACTGGGCAAGACAAAAGTATGTAAAAGACTATTCGTCTGTAGCAGCTCTCTCACTTTTACAAAGACTTTTGTTTTTGTGCCAAATGCTCCTTAATGTTTTATTCTGTGTTTGATATCTTTTGATGCTACGATAGGATGTGGACAAGATACAGATAGATACTACTATGTTTACTAGGTGCTCTTATTTACACATTTCTAATAGAGTTTTGCTATTTATACTCTTGCACTGTAAGAGCTTCCAATCACATTCACTAAAAATTAAGAATCAGTTTTATTACAGTACCTACGTATATGTGTACAGTGACTGTAGTACGTGTACTGTACATTCTCAAGAGAGCAGATTACCTAAATGTAAGTTACATCTTGTATTTGAAGATAAAGTGAAATAATAACAGAGTGATTGTAACGTTGTAAAAATTGGTCTTATAATGATGGAGTACTCTAACTTGCTATAGCAAAAGATGATTTCCCTTTTTATTTCAATGTTAACTCAAATTGAATTTGAGATAGACAAAATTCCAATTTCTATACATTTAACATCATTCTTCATTTTCCTCAAATTCTCAATTTATGCTCATATCAAAATTGTGTAGATGATTTGGACGTGTTATAAAATAAATTCAAACGGAAAGAATTAAGAATGTGCAAAAATTGGTTTGGCTAATGGTACCTATATCCAATTTTGCTAGTGATTGATAAAAAGGGGTATGGGTGATTTTGACCTTCAAAGGATTAATTTACGATTTCGAATCACCCAGTATTTCGACTATAAGAACCCTTCCTTGTTTTTCTCTAATTCTCAGTTTCTTAGCAAAAGACTGCAGTGTTCACTTAAGTGTGCCATTATTTATGGTTCTTACATAACATATACTACTTGTGATATTTATGTGTTGATTTAAATTTTAGAATAGCTAATAAAAGCCTGTTTTTCAAGGAGCATGAACGGAATAGTTTGATTTTTAATTGTGGTAAGGTTTCGTCCAGGAGAAGAGAGAAAAGAAATGAGGGCACGGCTGAAGTATTGGTAGGTAGGTAGGACAAAGATTGGAATGGATAGTGATGGAGGTCGGCTACCTCCAATCTAATCTGTAGTTGTTAGTGGAAGTGAGTGAGATTACAAAGCATGGAAAGGAAAACAAAGGGGATTGAGGAGTAAGAGTCGTTAATGGTAAAAAGCAAAAGCTAAAAGTAGAACTGTAGAACAGAGAAGTCGGCTGTTGAATGAGACTCATTCACTTTAACGAACACTCATAAAATGAGCATCACTCATACATACGTGTACTTGTTACTTACTAGATCTATGCTTATAGCCCCAGTACATAGATTCGTGTACGTGTGTGTGAGTAGGTGAGTAGGGCTAATAAAAGTGAACTATAACAGTCAGATGCAACAATCTTTAATAGATGCACTTCGTTCGTCTATGCTTGCGGACTACTTCAGGTTAGATTAAATTGCTGGTTAAAAGTTACTAAATTATATCAAATAAAGTTAGCTCCCTTTTCTAATCTTAATGTGAGTCAAAGAAAAGCAAAGTCCTTGTTGATGAACGTTCAATGTCTTAAAAATAATAAATTGTCTGTCATTAAACTTCATTCTTTTCACAATGTACTACGATGTTTGTATAAGTACCTGAATATTATATAGTAGCTAATGCTACATTAATATTCTCATTTAATAAAGTTGACGTTCACATTATTAAGCTATCTTTTGATTTCAAAGTGAAGGAGAGAGAGAGAGAGAGAAAGTCACATCAAATCCATGATGGCTATTAGTCCATTAGACACATGAGACATGAGACGGACTCTCATATCATAATTAAAGATAGCATTGCAGTTTATTTCATAAGATAAATAGAAACAGAAGTATTCTGCATGTAATTGTGCATTGTCAGCTATGTAGTCAATTACCATATCATGTATGTACCTCATACTCTAGCTCTTTATATGCATAATAATCATGTTATAATATAGCTACTTACTTTTGTACAAGTACCTTTGCAAAAAGTCATAAAATATTTGCATTTTTAATTTTCACGCAGTCTAACAAGGAGTAAGTGAGTTTATATCTAAATATCATGTAGCTACTTAAATTTATCACAGAGCTATAGCTCAGATAATAAAATTACAAACCATATCTTTGTTGTATGAATAGCTATGATAACTAACTCCGTCGAGAGAGATAGATACCTATGTCTTATTTATAGGCACATTCACAATCAGTTGGCAACTTTCATCTCCTATTTATGTTTCATTCTAAAGTGCATGCACTTGTACGGGAAAAGATTTGCGATAAGTAAGGCAGCCAACATTAAAATTACTACATTCATTCTGAGAATAATGACTTTATTGACAAAATTGTTTTGTTGTGGGATAAAAGATTCACAATCTCTCTCTCTCTCTCTCTCTCTCTCTCTGATAACTATAACATAACGTTGGCTCTATCTCTATAATAATAATATTCTATAGAATGGAAGAGACAAGTCAAAGTCAACTTAATTCGCATGTTAGCAATCAATATGTTAATTTCTTTAGGGAAAATGTAAATCTGGCGTGAACAATTGTGAAACTGAGTCGAGTGTTCATAAGATGATGGATGAGGTATGAATAAATTCACTCTCTTAATAAAACAGTCCAATATTAAATGAGCCAATCGAGCCCTTAGTATATTATGCCATTCTAGTCAATCGTCAATTTTATATGTTGAGTTCAATGAGTTCTCTCACTCAATTTTTATTACATAAAATGTATTGCGACGATTTTTCTTACGTTTGCTGAACCACTTTATCATTACTTATTCGATCGAGCAACTTTGATTGTTGTGAGGTGGTGGTGCGTGCAAACAATTTGTAAATGTTTTCCTATATAATAGTTGTGCTTGTACTTCTTCTCGTTTCTCATTTTTATGCTTCTTCTTATGTCGACTTAAAGCATTCCCTTGTTATCTCCTCAATTATTAGTGTTGATTGCAAATTCTACTAAATATTTGGTTAACATGCATAATTTTAAACTTTACACGTAGATGAGTCGTCAAGGGTCATTAGTTAGAGAGTTATCTCGTATTTTTTTTTCTATTCTCTACATTTATTACTAGGATTGTGCTACATTCGAGTTTGGAATTAACATTCGACCCTTGTTTGTAACGTAACGTTAATGAGCATTCCTCAGGAATATTATAACTCTCTTCTTCCTGTAATTTGTTTTATTCTCATATTCATTTGTTGGAAATGCAAAGTAGAAATTTCTGCTTATTTTTGTGATGATGATGACCATAATTCATAAAGTCAGGTGTACAGTACAGTGTACTGTTTTGTTAGCTTTCCCTTTCTATTACAGAATATTATTATTATGCTTGCTCATTGTCGTGCGGACATAGTATAGTAGCATAATATAGTTGATTAAACGAATATTGTTATTTGCACTTGCATTTCGGAAAAAAATACACACTATAGATATTGTGATGCATTATTAGTTTGTTAGCTAGCTCCTGCTATGCACTTGTAATTTCAAACTGCTATGTACTTATAGATTCATAGCAATAAAAAACAGGATATGATTATAATATGCATTATTAGTAGCCATAAGATAGCCTAGTGGTTATATGCATTTACTTTTTGAACTTTTTATTAACCTAACAGATAAATAATAGGATTCAACTACAGACTGGAAACTCACGCTATTTATTTATTCGCAGTCGCATCCATTCTACATAACTACCTGTAAGAGATTCTATATGAATGCATGTAAGGATTATAATATCTGTCAATTTTCCTTTTGTTTCTCGTTCAATTCAGTTAAGGGATAATTAAGTGTAATAGGAAGGAAATGAACGAGTTGAATTCTAATGTTCACTTCATAACGATTTGCTTGACAATGAGACTATTGAACTGACATGACAGCTACCAATGAAAGTAAATGACACTGCAACTGCCTATACAAATGTAACTGTGTAACTTGCCTAATTAAATACTCTTCTCTCTGCCTTAAGCATTTCTTTTAGTAAAAGTAAAATTCATTTAATTGAATTCAATTACGCATAGGTAGCTACATCATTAAATAATACATAATTATAAGTAAGTAAAACTTGTTCATAAACAAATCAACAAGATAATTCAAAGAAAAAGTTGCTTCATTTCTGTTCCTACATCTTACATCATAGTAGAGAGATTTAATTTGCTAAGTTTCTTATTTTTTTATGTGAGCTAATTAATGAAATTGATAGATGCAAATTAAAAATGTAAAAATGAATTAAAAATGTAAAAATGATCTTACCACAACTAATATCCGGAGCATATTGTCTGTAAGCCTTCTTATGCTCAGTCTTCCCTTGACTTCACTTTTGTTCAAGCTCACTTAAATGAAAAGCACGAAAAGCACGAACTTAACTGAGAGCTAAGACGCTGTTTTGAGTTAAGGGTGGCGAGCACTGGCCAGACACAACCGTTCTGGCTGACGACGGGACAAAAAGTAAAGCAAAGGAAGGCAATGAGCAATTGCTACCACAAAATAAGAAAGTCAATCGTGAACTGAGCGTTGGTTCCGTATTCCTTTCACCTTTTATAAGAGGAGACGACAGGAGGGATGAAGAGAAGCCAGAGGAATATAGAACAATCCTTCATGCACTTCTCTCTCACTCTGTCTGTATGTGTTATCAGGATTTTCAATATTACATATATCTCTCTGCAGTTGTGACTTGTATCATGGCTTAGCTCATGCCTCTCCTCTCCTGCCTCTATCCTGCTAACTTAGTACAATCTTCCAATAACAATGCATTTACACCAAGGCACCCTTATACAACCAATCCTAAACAGAATCAACGCTCAAGAATAACTTTTCTATCATCCACACTCACTTAGTCTCTCTATTTACCTATTAAATACACTGACAATAGAAATAATATGTGCAAAATAGCAAGACACTCGTTTTAGGTAGATTATTATCCATGTACAATGTACGTCTACCTATGCCGGCACTGCAATATCATTACTACAAGTATTAACTATATTATGTCCTTAAGTCTTTAACATTATATTATGTGTGAATGAAAATACATTTACTTGTAGACAGGACTCTTAGCATCAACAACTATGGACGTCAATAGGATGTCGAACAATCAACTAGCACCTCGGACATTAAAAGATATTTTCTTATTTCTGAGAACCTTTAGTCACTCCATCTCTATACACTCATAAATTACATAGAATATACATTGAATTACTGATTATTAGTTAGCACGTATGTATTATAGGATGGGATGCGTGTCTTTCATTTTTTAATACACAAGTTAAGCAGCAGTGGAAAAGAGCTGAAGCTGAATGGACTTCTTAAGAATGAAATTATTTTCCTGAGAGTTGAGACTTTTGATAGGTAGGTATTTATTGTGTGTGTGTGTCTGTGTGTATGTGTGTGGGTGACTCGCTTTGTGAAAAAGTGAACTGATGGTTTAATCTGATAACTGTTAAGTGTGTACCATGTCTTTGTGTGTGAGTAACAAGCATTTTGCCTTGTGTTGTCAACTGGGAGGGAGCTACTTAAGACGAGAGTCATGTGTCTTGCTTGATGCCATTATTTTTCTGTTAAATGATGTTATTACTGTTATTACTAATCCTGCATCACAACAACATCCTATCTTCCCTTTCTACAATTGCTCTCATTTCTGTTAATATCCGTCCGTGTAGGTATTTAAAACTCAACTTTTACCTATTCAGTGTAGTGAAGTGACTAGGTGATAAATCCCTTTACACACGGTTATTAAAAATCGCCGTATTTCTCATTTGCTATTTATTAGCTACCTAATAAAAATACAAGCATATCATTTACATATTTATACTATTCATTAATCCTATATATAAAGCAACAATAAAAAACTATCCAGCTTTAATAACTCTTCTGTGAAGTTTCTCATCCAATCTTTTGAACATCTCTATTCAGAATGACCTATGCTCTCAATTCCTTATAATAATTTTTCTACACTTGTCGTGTATGACAATAAGAAATTATAGATGACATGTCAGACGGCAATTGAAAATGGACTTGTGATTTACAGTCGTAATGCATAATAATTATAATTAGGTACTTATAGGAATGTGTAGAAATACTTTGCGAATATTAGAGTAATTATCATTAAATCAAAGCGTGTGTAAAAGAGCGGCAATTAAAACACTATCAGTTAATCATAGATTATCTCAAGGTACCTATGTAAATTGACTGCTCTAACTAAGAAAATGCTTATTAGTCAAAACAAGGGCTATGATTAATAGGATTAAGTAATACTGCATCAGAGAAATTCAATTTGTACGCAGAGCTCCTTCTTTCAGGGGGTATCCAATTCCATTAGGTACTCATATTAATTCAATCTCTAAGTGAACATTAGGGCTGTTGTTCCCTAATTTTTCTCGTCATTTTATCGTTAAATAATACTAATGAAAATTTTTGAAATTCTTCCTACTAATAATTGTGAAATTTGGAAAGTGGCAATAAAACTTTTACATAAATCTCATTATTTTCGGTAAAAATGCTAATATCAAAATACATAATCTCGCCTCATGCAATTGCATTGTCTAGTTGAAAACTGAAACTGCACTTTATGCTATCAATAGCAAATTACCATTACCGTTGTTAATATGCGGTTCCTTGAAGATAAATCATTGCATTCACTAATACCGCTACTTAAATATCTATAAAGTACCTTAATGCATCTACTTAGCTGCTCTAACTATAGTGGGGCTGGTGAAAAGCCATAATTTTATAAACAAGGGCATGTTTATCGGCTATTTTGTAGAATATGAAATGATCTATGCTTCATATGTAAAATATGCGACTTTGTATTTGTTTAGCATGCAAAGTAACATTGTTACTAACATTGGAAGAGAGATGAATCAATGTCTATACATATATACAGTTTATGCTTATGTGTGTGTATACAGTCGCAGTTATGTCGATCTGCATTTCTACATTGTATTTTTACTAACCTAGGCATTACGTGCATTAAAAGGGACGCCCAAGCAATCCCTTTTGAGTTATTTAGTGAATGTTAGAATTTAATGTAAATTACAGCTATGCTCTCCTATAATAACTCAGCTATCGTGTATCCGAATAGATTTAAAGTAAATCATTACAGTAGAGTTAGTTATAATATATCTGTTATAAACTATTATGGTTACACGGTTCGTTAACTAATTATTTTGTTTTTATAATACTGTAAATTGTAAATAGTAGCTAGATGAGATTAATCTATGAATTTAGGTACTACTACTGACTACTTACCTTCAGATACTAATAATAGATTAGATATAGGTATTCTATTAGTAAATATGTTGACTATCTGATCTGTTTAGCATTCTGTGTAGTTATGCATACTCTCTCTACACTCTACTTGAGTGCACAGTAGTGTAGTGACTAGTCGTATCGTAGTGAGTGAGTGGACGTAATAAAATATAGAGCAAGAAAAGAATGGTCAGAAGAAACAAGGCTGCGATACTTAATGCTTAACTTACATAAATAGGCACAGGTAGGTGGTTAACATAGCAGGTTACATGTTACATGCGAGATATCCTGCATTTATTTCTATTTTACTGATTGTGAGCCAAAGTAGCAATAATATATCAGAGATATCTATACAGTACGATCTAATGTAATGGAACGATAGGACAAAATAGCGTAAGCCGAAACTAATGTAGGGAATCCAACCAGAGATCATATCAATCGATATGAAGGAAACAAATAATAAATTCGAACATGTTTTATATCTAATCTGAAAACTCAATGCGTTTGCCAATTGCATGCATGAACATGGATTGCACTGCACGTAGTTTGCATATATAAAATTCATCCGCAAACACTCATACATTATGTTAATGAATGTACATGCCATGACTTACTCTACATGCTTTTCTAATACATTTTTAGCCTCCCTCTCTTTACATGCTTACATACACTCATAATCTCAATTCTCAATTCTTTATTGTTTTACTGTGCATTTATTAATGTTTGGATACACAATGTGTGAAATTATCATTCCAGTACTAACTAGTAACTCAGATAACATTCTTTATTATCTTTTCTAAACATTTAAAATTAATAATAAATATCTAGGTACATAATATGTCAGATAGGATATTAGCGTTTGAATTTTAATATTCAAGAAATCTGTTAGTATGTTTAGACAGTTTCAATGAGTGGACAAGCCCAGGATCTCCTAAGTGCTCCATATTGTATGTATAATTTGTGAGTATAGTCAATAGCTTAATAGTATGTCTAATAGAGTATACAAGAGATTCAGAGCACCGCACCCTTTGATTTCTGTTTGGTATTGCAAGTGGCAAGTAAGCATTACTTTTTAATTTGACCTGCCTATGGCCATTAGATAAGGTGGAAGTCGAAATCAATAATGGGATATTGTGTGACTGTATATTATATAAATGGAAGCCAGACGTAATCTAATAGGTTACATAATCCTATTTTTTTCATACCTACTTACACACTGTGACTGTAAAACATAAACTGTGTTATCTATACGGAGATTCCTTTAAGTTATAGCTATTATTAGCCAGTTTTTTAAGTGTAACAATTATTTTGCTACATTGCGTACTGTTACGATTCGCCAAATGGTCTCAGTTGACTTCTTATAGTATTTGGGGGATGATGATGCAATAGCAAATCCTAAAATGAAAATTAGCATTTGAATAATACGTTGATAATCAGTTAATCTCCTTTGTCTATAGCGTAAGTATACACAAGTTTCCTCCAACAATTCAGGTCTTGCTCTTAATATTATTTAGCTAGTCGATACATTACACATTGTTGCTCTGATTGATTTGGTTCGATAGGATTTTATTGAGCAACAATTACCATTAGTCTTCAGGTCGTAGTTCGCTGATGTGATACAAGTTATTATATCATCTATGAATGAAGTCTACTATATAGAGACGTGTTTGGCTGTGGTGGCTACCTTTACATTCCCATTTCTTATTGTTGAGATCTCTGCCGCGTCTCACCCTTCTTGTAAAATGTTATGGAATGGAATGGAATGCGATTGGCCCACATTCTCAAATTATTCCTTTACGTTTGCTGGCTAATTATTTAAGGAAACAAATCATTTCCTATCTTAGTGCCATTCACACCTAAACAATTATGACATGTATCGTTAGTTCCTGTCTTGTTCAAACACAGACAAGGAGCTTTTACTATTTATTAGCTAGCTAACTATTATTCTATCTCACTTTTCATTTGATTCTATTCAATCAAACTGGAAAGACACACGTGCCTTTTATTTAGAATATACCATTATTCTTATGCAAATTTCTTTTCTGTCCATTTCATACACATGCAAATATATAATCCACTATGTAGATACACTACTTACTATATACTTATACTGACGTGTGCACAAAGCTAACTTTCATATTGAGCGTAAGGGAACATACCTAAATAAATAATTTGTTGGTTCGTACCTACTAGGATGAAATCTGCAAAGGTAGTACCTATGTGTAGTAAAGCTTTTGTCTAGTGCTAGCTCTTTGATTTTCATTACTTTCAAGCTGCACAAATGCGTCGGCAATGTTATTATGATTGGAAGTTTGAAGGGAATTGATGTGTGAATTGACTTTAAGGCTGGGGTTATGACTTGACGCTTTCCGGCGTGACGTCCCGAGATCTATTTGACTCTACTACCTTTAATTCAATCATAGTACTTAGTACACATATACACTTTTAACAGTTTAGCTTCATTGTTGTTGTTCAATCATGGGTTTTAACCATTTCATTTTCGAAGGTAAGGAAAACCCACTTCAACTTCAATGGTACCTTGTTTCATTAGTCTACAAAGCAAAACAATTTCACCAGTATGACAAATAGTGTGTAATTCAAAGTTTAAAAATAAAAATAATCTTTCAACTCCTCGGTCAAAACGCAATTTTTCCTCAAATAATATTAGCATGCCGAACTAATAGTCCCATTATGTCTTTGGCTTGATTCGCATAATTTTGATTATTTAATTTTCTGTACATCACTGCATTTTCAAATAGATCTATTCTTATGAATTTAGCATTTGTTATTATACACACTTTTATTATTAGCTTTAATTTATAAACCCATTCATACATATCCACAGATCGTTAAACAATAATTATGTAATAAAGGTCTTAGTAGGTACATAATAAAGATGTGTTTGAAAAGCTGTGCAACTCAATTGGAATTTGGATTACATTTGCATGGGAGTTTAGATGGTGATAGGCACAATCGTTTGAATAAATTCGTTGACGTGATACGCATCAGTGCATATGCTATGAAACGATGTAACTGACGGGAGGCAGAGCCGATTGAATTGGGAATCAACTCAAGAACATTGCATCTCGTGCCTCAGATAAGATTTGAACAGAATTATGCATATAGTGCAAGAAAAGGCAACAGTTTTCATTCAATCGCTTCATTGACTATTGAGTGCATTTAATTTGAATAAAAGAAAATCCTTAGAAGCAAAGAAAAAGGTAAGTGAGCGTTGTGTTGTGTTAAAATGGCACGAAAATGCAATAATGTATCTCTAGTTCTCTAGACAGAGCTACTGACTCACCATGAGTTCAATACATACCTAAGTACAAAAAACACTTGCATTTCTGTATAGGACAGTGCAGCTAAGACATACAAATGCAAATTACAGATTATCTCTATGATATTCCATTGTACTGTTGTACAAAGTAGCAATAAACACACTCATTATTTTATATGTAACGTTATCATAGTGGATTGCTATATAACGATAAATATATGTAACATTTTTGCTCCTTTTGGCAAGATGACAATAGTTTAGCCTTATCCTTTTGAACTATTAAATTGTGCATTGTCTCTCTATTATTACTCATTTGACGTTTTCTTTCATCTATTGACGGAGAGGATAGCTAATTCCCATTTAATGAGTTGGGAGTGCTGCGTTGTAAACAATAATGCTATTCAGATGACCTATGATGCTAATAATTGATCAATAATTACTCTTAATCGCTTTATTAGTCAAGTACCTACTATTAAAATTACTTAACGCAATTTTACACAATTAAATGGGTAACACTAGGTTGGAACGCTGCAAAAAACGGGTATAATACTTGAAATTGACATTTCTAGTTCATTAGCTGTATTATTAGCTGCAGATGAGACACGAATTCTCATGAAGATATGCAAATAACATACCTATAGAACATGCGTGAAAATTTTGTTTTACTAATTAAATGCAAATTTTCCTACATCCTAGGACACACCAGTTCTCAGTACTCTAAGTAGCTACTTTAAATTAAATGCTCACATTGCCAAATGTGTAACGTTCTATCATATCTATCTTCAAAATTGTTCACTTTTCATTACATTTGAAAGGGCTTGAGTGATATATAGTGTCGATCCCTCAATGTCGACTGATGTGTGACAGCCTTCTAAGACAATATTGACATAGAATAGATTGACCTACACTCATTCATGTTTGGAAAAAGGGTTTGGAAACCAACACCTGGCTCTACCTGTCCCCAAATAGGTAGGTTTGAAAAAAAATCATCAAAACAGTCCTTCGAAAGAATTAAGGAGTAGTGGGGAGTTTGACATGAATGATTATAGTGTGCGACAAAGTTTTAAAATATTGGTGTGAGTACAAATAACGTAAGTCTACTGCAAAAACACAACAAGGAGAGTGGAATTGAACAGCTTATAGCCAATGTCCATGCACGTTCCATGTTTCTTCCCGCTACTGTAGTCGCTGGTTTTTCATGTGCAAAATCCTGTTTCCGGCATTTTGAGAAATCGTAGAGTTCCAAAAAATATTAAAAAAAAGTAGACAAAAAACTTAAGGGCACCTTGAATTGAGATTCTCAAGTGTCCTCCTCTAAGTGTACAGGAAAATTCAAAATATATTTTCCAATACATTCTACTCCACAAAACTCCAAAATTTTCTATTATAGAGTTATAATTTTGGAAATGTTGGTCAAGGTGCCCTCGAAAAATATGAGACAATTCCAAAAATGTGCATCTCATTGCTCTACTCTAAGCTATTTTGCTTAAATCAGGATTTTTAAAAAATACAACCCCTCCTTAAGGTCTCTGTGGATATTAGTAAATTCAAGCTGATTCACAAGCAGGCTATCACAGCTACTGCAATCAAAGGAGTGATAACTAAATTTTGCAAGTTTCTTCTGGCTATATAGTTCAACTAGTCCGTAAATAATAGTAACAATTACAAAATATTTACAAAATAATCTTTTTGTGTGTAATTCCCAAATGCATGAAACTTCAAAGTTCAATTTTCTATTCTTTTGCTGTAATACAGCAGTGTTTTTGATATCCCTAACTATATCCTGCAGTAAAAGTGCAATGAGCTCATAGTTACTTTTTAAAAATAACTTTAAGGTGTGAGTTTATTTGACTCATACATATAATTCATTTATAAAATAATTGTATTTTACAATTACAGATGTGATAGATTACAGATTTATATGCGACTGTCATTATTAGGGATAAAGGAGCATTTGATAAATGTTATCGCTGTGTACACGTACAATAAGAAGGCAGTATTTCTATTTATTTATGACAGACTTGTCTGATAGCTACATAACGTATATTCAGTTTTGTTCTCTTGCATGTCCATTAAAGAAATAATAATTGCCATTTAACGATTGTTGTGTGTGATGAAGGCGTAGCTTGGCTCTGTGGTCAATAAACTAGTTATCACATTAACAGTCTCACCAGACTGTCCCTCTCATAATATCATCCATATAAAATGATTTTATTAAGTTCAATTAAAAAATTTAAGATTTGCAATGTGTTTGTAACATCGCATCAATCTCTCTCCAATAAGCCACTCACATAGTGACTTACCTCTTCTCTGTACTTAATTTCTATTATACTAGTGAAGAGAGTGAATAGAAATATATAGAAATTATAAACCAATTTTATATAGATATAGTAATTAGATGTGGATATGTGAATGAGGCGGGTGTGTGTGGGTAGACGATCTGCATAATGCTATGTAAAATTTGTATAGAATTGCTAGGATAATTTAATTTATCGGAATCGCAATGTTGCGTATGGACAGGCTTTGGGATTTACTTTCATTGTGTTCTCTGCACAGTAGAATTAGTGGAAATGGGATCGTTGTGAATGAATGAAGTTCTTTGGTAGCACGCGAAACAATAGCTAATCATCTTATGGCCATTATAAATTATGTCTTACACATTTAAAATATTTATTTTGAAGGAGTCGACAAAAATGCAGCCTAGTGTGGATAGATAAGTTTTGCATGAGCTGAGGTTGTCTACATTCAGACATTGAGACAATTGTTATGGGCTGAGGCTAGGCTAGGGTCTACTGCCTTTTGCAATTGGAATCTCGTTGAAAAGAATGAATAGGCACGCGATGCGAATCATTTTATAATCCTATCTCCTTTCATCGATCTGAATTGAGATGTTATGCAGACGTAGCGATGTAGGTCTCCAAATTGTTGTCTTAAAACAAGTTGACTTACTTTGTTGTCATTCTTTAAGTGTCAGTCAATCAAGGAATTTCTAGATACCTAAATCCATTCAATTTATGTAAATACAGAAGGTCATCTAATTCCTATTCATCCTTTTCATCATCATGTTTTTCATTTATATTCTTTTCATTCTTTTCGAAACTTTTTTCAACAGAGGTCATGTTAACGGGAATTTTGACTTTCACCTTAATTTATGTTTGCGTAATTATTAATGTATCTTTTCATCTAAATATCCATGTTGTTGCCTCAAGTTGTTAAAATTACAGTTAATTTTATACTGTGTAAATATGCTTTCATGCTTTTTCAATAAAAATTCCTGTGCTAACAGTACAAGAGCATTTTTTATTATTTCTAACATAAACAATTTGAATTCATGAAAGAAGGACACAGATGTACTAATTTTATAACCTAATTTGCAAAATATGTTATCCATGACGGTCGTTTTAAGTCATCTGATTACTTTCAACATGATATTACATACACTCTTCTAACAATACTTTGCGTTTTATTAATCTTACCAAATAGTCTAGAGAGATCCGTGACTAATAATAATATAAGAATGTGAGTTCACAGCAATAAATTCGATTAGTGGATATCCTTTGCGTGTATGTGTGTTCTACATTTTATATCTTAACGGTTTCTCTTCGACTTCTTTATTAGGTGTGTAATAATGAGTCCCTACAAATATCTTAATAGCTAAATCTACAAAATCCTTTGTAATAATAGTAGGTACTATAGAAAGAAACACGAACTTGTATTAGTATGAACGTGACATTGAGCAATAATAATTGTTGGCAGCCAAAAGAAAATAATAATCTTGTTAATTTAGAATTTTACTTTGAATTTCTTTAGTTTGTTGGCTCAAGTCAAGATCTCCTTACAGTTAAATCATTATTGTCTCATCAAAGAAATCTTGCTAAATTATTTAGAGCGTGGCTAGAGCAGCTCTACATTCACTTCGCATATAATATCATATATAAATACATGATCTTAATTCTACTGAACTAAAAGTAAAAATCTTATTCGTGTTGATCATCACTGCAATTAGTGCTATGTATTTAGCAAGAAACTCAGTTTAAATTAAACGTAAACTACTTATAGGTACATTCGTTAAGGGATGCACAAATATATCTATATGTAGTAAACATGCATTAATTTTCTATGAAACTTGTGTAGAGCAATAATAAAAATCTAAACACGCCATATAGGCACGTAGTTCACTCTGAAAGAACTATAATAAATAAATATTACTTCTACAGCAAGTAATAACAATGGACAAGACTCAAGGTACCTACTAATAATATGCCGTGCTGGTATAAAACACAGAATTGGAAAGTACGTAAATTACATAAAATATATTTACATGTGTTACAGCATTTACTATGTCATAGCAAGTCATAAACAGTAAATAACAGCTATTAGGTGGCAACTAAATAAATCCTCTATTCATAAATCATGTTTTCCTTTCCACTATTAAACTTGAATCCTTATCAATGCATTAAAATGTTTTTGTTTGCTTTCTTACGTCTTAAAATAAATAACTCATTCACAAGCTCATATATATAATATAATTACATTCGTCAAGAATTTCTCAAGTAATTTATAGTTAGCTAGCTTTTTATTTTTATTATGAATTTCACTTACAGTATTGCATAATGTGCCGTAATAATCATAGTAATGGCTAAAGTTTCTAATGAATGAAATAGACTACGTTATTACGTACTTGGCTTAGTACCACATTCCTTCGACTTATTTTAAGAAGATTTGCTGAGATTCAGATTCTGTAATAGACAATCATTTCACAGTTGCCGTAAATATATAATACTATACGATTATTTCCGCTATTGGCCTACAGCATGCAAATATCACCATTAGACATCTACTTGGGAATATATCTTTTATGCTGATCTTATTGCTAATTCTGTTAGAACAACTATTTATATGAACTAAACGGGAAAATATTATGATTCCCTTAAAGTAACTTATGATAACTTATGAATTGAATGAGACTGCTAAAGTACTGTTAATTCCCTCACACGAGATGTTACTAATTTGTGGACATTACTAAAATTAACACACTATTTCTTCAAGGTGTAGAATGTACTATTCCTACTCATACTACAATTAAATTATTACTCTGATGCTAATGAAAATAGGTAGACACTTGACACAGTGCTCATTACAACAATCTTGTGAGAACTGTCTGTCGGCATAATGACAAGTAATTATTAATTTATATCTTCACAACTGAAATTAGGACAGGGATATTCTTTACTGATAAACTCATGATGATTTATGACCAATATTAATTGTCATTCCACTGAAAGCAAATAAAAGATGCTTTAGATAAATTTACTTTTGTTAAGTAAAGCAACAAACATGTGTTATGAATTATAATCTGGTTATTTGATGTTTTGAAAATTCATGTAAACTAACGATCATAAAAAACAGAATATAAAATTTACCAATATTTTTAAAAGTAAGAAGTATTCCTAATGCAATACGTCTTGAAATCTTTAGCTTCACATTATGTGCAAGTATTAATGTAATTAATTATGCACTAGCAAATCAGTAATTATGACTCTTTTTGGGCTCAACCAGATAATCAGGCTCAATTTAATTTCTATTGGAATAGGTAGTGCAAAAATGATATGATTGGAAATCAAGACAATATCCTAAATACCAATGGACAATAGAAAACTCAAGCAATTAAGATTTATGACATATAGTGCCGAATATGTATCAACACTGGCAGGTGAGACAACGAAATCATTATTTTAGGAACGCTTATTGTGTCATTCAAGGTTTCATGGAAATTGTTATGCATTTATACCAAGGAAAGGTTATGTCATTGTGAATTGGAAATTCACTCAAAGCCAATTTGCGTCAAAGATCGTCACTGAAGCAAACCAAAGCCTGGAAAGCAATATAGCTGAATAGTTACACCAGTAAATTACATCCTGTATAGTCAAGGATGATGAAGGATGTGGGAAGTGTGGAAGATTCTGAAAGAAATAGTTCCTTAATTGGAAAAAAAATAACTAACAGTTACATTTAGCTATTGTTATAATGAAAGACATTAGAGCAAATACGTAGTGTTTAATTGATAATAGTACAAGCAGAAATAAATGCTCGATAATAGAAAGCAATGTCACTTATGTCATTGTCAGTTTATACATAACAGTGCCTCATTAGAGTTCGTCGACTATTGGGAATTGATGGTAATCTTATGTTCTTGAACAGAATAACTGCTATGAATAATTTAATTGTAAATTTAAAAGTACCCAAGCTGCTCAAGACGCTTATATCGAAGTACCTTATCCTTTACTTTCATTTGGATAATATATCTACAGTGTTTATCATGAATTTACACTGTCAATTTGAGAAAAATATTCCCATTAAATAGCTATGGAGGTACTGATGAAATGATATAGCATACAATATGTATTCCTATTAATTAACGATATATATTTACGCATATGCATAATCTGCTTAATTATAATACTATAGTCAGAAAAGCGGAAATATTTTCTGCAAACTATAACCGGGCTTTCTATACAGAAGAATTGATGTCTGCGGCTAGAGCATGCTTAAGAAACTCAAGTCATGTACTGAATACTTGTCATGTATAAGCAATCGTATTTTAAAGAGGAATAGTGTAAGCACATTCATGAAGATTAGCTTGAACTTACCATGGTCCGTTGTACAAAGTCTGAGAAGCTTATGATAAATGTTATCAATTCTCAGCTTCATGAGACATAATATTCTGAAATACATTTATTCATGCATCTACTGCTTAATAACAAGTTAATAAAGTACCGATAAAGTAAGATACAACTATATCTAGCCAAAAATATATTCCTGAGTCTCAATGTATTGGTATTGGATATAATATATAGATTGATTATATGATTATAGGATTATATGACTATACGATTGAAGATGACATGAAAAACAACCTTCTGTGAAAAGTTATACATTAAATACTGTAGAATTTATCTGATTAATCTGCAATAACCAAAACCTTTAAATACGTAACAGGAAAATGAATAGGAAGGTAGTATTCTACAATAAAAGGTCACATCAACTTCAAGGAGTCACTACTTGCAATTTTAATGTCATTTTGGACTTGCCATTAATAGTTGCTTTCTTTCTGCTACTCGATTTCAACTTGAAAATTCTTTCATCTGCCGTATTTTTAGTTGTAAGGACAAAATAATGGGGGTTATTGATGTGGAATATGTGGACGGTCTTCCAGGAGCTAACCCATTCGGTAAGATTTACTTATTCTCCATTTCATTCTTATAGGGTACAGCATAGAAACAACATGAATCGAATTTGCAATTTATTTTAATTTTTAACTCATCTCATCGTCTCATTTACATAATTGATAAAGGGGGCAAAATTTTTTGTAACTTTTATCAAAATATTTCAATGTGATAATCGAATATGTTACTTTTAAGCAGACCTGCCAAAAATAATGGGAGGATACCCGGCTGAGATTAGTGAATTTCCTTACCAAGCTCAATTGCAATATAACAATGAGACTTATTGTGGCGCTGCTATCATCAATAGTTTACTCATCCTTACAGCAGCACATTGTGTCACATATAAAAGGTAATTATTATAAAAGACATTGAAAAATTCCTCAGAAAATAATCTGGTCGGGGATAACTTGATTAAAAACAAAATCTTTAATTTAGAGCAGTAAAATTGAAAGTGATTGTGGGAGATTATAATCGAAGAGTTGATGAACAAACAGAGCAGCTGCGAAATGTATCTCGGATTTTGTATCACAATGAATATGATGACATCACCTATGAGAACGATATAGCAATGCTGCTTCTTGCCGAACCGTTGGAATTCAATAATGCGGTTAATAATATCTCATTAGCTCCGAAAAATTACATTCCTTCCGGTAAAGTCACTTTATACGAAAATCTGAAAAATAGTAATCACATTTAAGTATGGCTTCCAAGAAACATTTTCACATTTGCCTTTGTACTTAGGAAGAGCAATAGCCACTGGTTGGGGGCGACTGGAAGAGAAAGGAATCCTTCCCGATGTTCTATACAAAGTCACAGTACCTATTGTCCCACATTCGGAATGTCGACGAAATTATTCTAGATCCCTTATTAACATCGTTTCTAAAATGATGTGTGCAGGCGAAACGGGCAAAGACACATGTCAGGTGAACCTACAACCTTGAATATCGATCCCATAATACTTTTTCATGTGCACAGGATTGTTTGATAAGTACAAAGAATTATTACTCGCATGTAGTAATGAATTTTGTCTCAATTATTTCTCAAGGGAGACTCCGGGGGACCACTAACCTGCATTCATCCCGTTACTAATGCAAAAACCCTTTGCGGAGTTACTTCATTTGGAAATGGTTGTGGTTAGTCTCGGAATATTTAATTCCCAACAAATGAGATAAAACAGCCAGGGTAATTTTCTACAAGTCACTTTTTGCAGGAAGGAAATCTTATCCGGGAATCTACACAAATGTGGCCCTATATCGTGATTGGATGGACGATACTATGCAGAAACTAAAGTAAGGCATATGATCATTGATTACTGAATAAGTTTAAAGAAAATGAATTACTAAGATTTGAAATTGGACAGATTAAAGCAAAAGTGCCGGACTTCGTATTACTACTGTCAAAAAAAGGACCTGTGTATACCCCGAAATTTTCTGTGTGACAAAGATAACGACTGTGGAGATAATTACGACGAGGCCCAATGTTTGTCTCACGCATCTTGCCCAACCGTGGAGTTTCGATGTGACAATGGAAGATGCGTCAAGTCTCACTGGCGCTGCGATGGAGAAGATGATTGTGGCGATAGGTCCGACGAAGACAAATGTCCTCCTGTAAACTCAGTAGTTTGCAAAAATAGCGAGTTTCGCTGCAACAGTGGTAGATGCATTGATATTTCGTGGAAGTGTGATAATCACACTGATTGTGATACTGGAGAAGATGAAAGCGACTGCGAAAATCTGAATGCTAGCCATAATAGCGTAGATATTGGAGATGTAACTACACCTCAACCGGCTCAACCTCAACAATCTCATTGTGGGGTGAATATGTTCCCTTGTGCTAACAGAAGGTGTATAAACGCTGTTTGGCGCTGTGATATGGAAGATGATTGTGGAGATAATTCCGATGAGAAAAACTGTCCTCAAGAATTATCAACGTGTCTTCCTGGAAAATTTCGCTGTGATAATGGGCGCTGTGTTTCTGGCAATTGGATCTGCGATGGTGATAATGACTGTTCTGATAATTCTGATGAAAGAAATTGTACAAATAAAATTCGCAGCTGCGGACCTGATGAATTTTTATGTGCCAACAATAAGTGCATCTCATCCAGATGGATTTGCGACTCTGACAATGACTGTGGTGACAATTCAGACGAAACTGCAGCCAATTGTACAAAAAGCATTTGCAATTCTGACTCTGGTAGTTTTCAATGCGAAAGTGGTAAATGCATTCCTGCAGATTGGAAATGTGATACCGAAAATGATTGTGGGGACAATTCCGATGAAAAGAACTGCAACCACGACTGCGGGGGTCATAGATTTAAATGCAACAATGGAAAATGTGTTAGCTTTCTATTCGTGTGTGATTTGGAGGATGATTGTGGGGACAATTCTGATGAGACTGATTGCAGAATGGGGCTCTAAGTAGTTAATTATATGATTAGCAATTCAATTTGACTCTTCAAAATTGGTTCCTTCCATGCCTTCATTAGAAATGCACTTTTTAGATGATGATGATGCTCTTCCACCTATTTATTATACATAGGTACCTATTACATAATAATAACACATACTATTATTTGGTTAATAAAAGCCCCATCATAAATAAGAAGTAGCTAAATTATGTAGCATTATTGGTGAAAGTGAGAACCACAAAAGTCTAATGTTTTATACGAAATTCCATTTAAATAGTTCAATTGTATTGTACAATCTTGATTTGTCAGCAATAGCTTAGTACCTACCAAACTATGGAATAGGGGTATTAAGGGGTATAGTTAAACCATGCTAAACAAATAAAATTGTGTAGAAAACGATGGCACGAAATAAGTGTGATTACTTTGTGATGAGTATGGAAAAGAAAAAATAAATTCGCATTCTATTTGATTCTACAATTAATTAATGACTCCATAAGAAAATTAAATACACTAAAATGATGTGACAGAAAAAGTTGATACTAGGAATAGCATAACCTCCACTTGTGGTACTAGTAGGAGCAATGGTAGTGACACTAGTAGGAGAGATGGTAGTGCTACTTGTAGGAGCAATGGTAGTGGTACTACTGGTACATACTTTGTGCTTTTCTAGACCCACGCATTCACTTACTGTCACTGGGGTGTATCCTTTTGTGACTGAGTAATCAATGGCCAGCCTTGCCAATTCTGCACTTTTTGACAGAAAATCATGATGAAGAGAAATAAAACTGGTTTCTTGACTTGTTGCGTTTTCCATGGCTTCTCTGTATTTATCCATGTTTTCTTCAATATCATAATTCGTATCCCAGTCGCGAGTGTCCAAGTTCCATTGAATGACAGAATATTTCAATTCCCCATTCACTATACCCAGAACAGTGTCATTGATATTTCCGTAAGGAGGTCTCATTATTGTCATTTTGATCCCAATCATTTCCTCCACTTTTCTTTCAAGGCTCAGCATTTCCTCGCGAATAGTTTCCGCAGGTTGGTCAGCAATCAAGTCAATGTGAGACCATGTGTGACTGCCGATCTCATGACCCTACATTAATAAGTTACAGATTTATAATGCTTTGAATCGCATCTGCAAATAAGATCCAAATGCGACATGCGTTTACGATTACAAAAATCCACGCTAATCACACAACTACACTTTTTTTTTACATAAACTCCTTTTGGAATTTTGTCATTGAAGAGTACATTGAAGCAGATTAGAGAACAAGGAAATAATTGTAATTACTTCTTCGCAGATACGTTGCATGGTTGAGGACCTTTCCTCGATTGGTGCTTGATTCAGTCCATTGACGAAAAAAGTGGCTTTAACTCCTTTCTCCTTCAGTACATCGAGAACATCTTCAGTGAAGCTACTCGGTCCGTCATCTAAACAGGATTTTTAATTAACTATGTTCAATGTTCATACAATATTATGGTATTTGCATAGATATCTTTATCATGAACTTACCGAAGGTCAAAGCTATTTTGCCACTGCTGCTACAGCTATCGAAAACAGAATTTTGTAGGGTTCCCGTGTCTGGCCGGGCAGCACACTCTACAGCTGCTATAAGAAAAATGACTAACAGCCAAGACATGCTTACTTTCTATGATTCTCCTGTGACAAGAATTGTGTTGTCTGTGCAATTAAGTAATGAGATGTTTATGAAGTGAGATTTTACATTCTGCCGTTACAATATGATTCCTTATCAAATTCCTAAAATCAATGATACATTATTGATTGATTGATGGTTTCATTATTTCAATTTCAACACTTCAAGTGGGCACTGATAATCCCTCGTAAACAACTATTGCGTAGATTTACAAATGGTTATTGAATAGTCGAAACGAGATTAAAGAATTGACTCATACTCATGATGGATGTACATTTACAAACTATAACATCATGTAACAGTTTATCTTTCAGCCAAACGCTAATCTCAAAAATCTCAAATCTCCAATGCCTATGATGAACTTTATCATTTTGCATGTTTTCTATACAGACTGGACGATAAAAGTTTTTTCCAATTAAACTGCACACGGGATTACAAATAAGACTTACAGGTGCCTATTGCCTATGTGTTTTGATACAGTTTCTGAAAATGTTTATTACCCTAAAGTTTTAAGAAGCTTCTAGCCTATTATTCTTGCTTGCACTGTCCTTTTGTTACCCTAGTTCAATAATCAAATATAGATAATTAGATACTTGAGTTAAGGTAATTACAAACACCTCCTCTAGAGCACACTTTAATTCTCGTTTCCTACTAACTCTCAATTATGCTCGCTCATATGATAGTACCCCATCATTCACAATTGATTTTCCTGGTAACATTTCAGTATTTTTGTCATGTAATTATGCAATAATAGTAATGTAAATCAGTGAAAATCACACATTGTAAGCTTATTTCACATGGAATACAACAGAAACGAATTGGCAAATCTGATACAAATGTTTTGATGAGTAATAAACAATCTTGTGTTTTATGTGAGCAATAACAAGCAAGCTATAATTTTACTAGGCAATCACACTTAATTACAGTAATACGCTTTATAATAGTTATATTACTAGATATAGATAGCATCAACGGCCAACTGCATTACATTTTGATTAATGTTATTTTTGACACATAAATAGTATACTTTGGTGCCTGTTGTGCATCGCACTGGCATAATAAGAGTTCAATTCTGGATCAGAATTTTACTAATTTGAAGTTAAAAAATTTCTTTGCACATAATATTATACGGAAACTATCCAATTATTTTAACACCTTACATTCTCACATACAGTAATTATTATAGATATAGAGTACATTCGTATAATCAAAATCAAAACACCCAATATTATTATGTTAAATCGATATTATAATATACTTATGGATAATAAAACAAATGAGTAATAATGATTATTCAATAGCAAAACAAACATATAACAAAGATAAAGTAGCAAATAAAAAATATATCGTTACAGAATACAGGTTGATGTGTACACAAGTTAAAATTGCATAATAGCAGACACGGGATGAAAAAGCAAATAACATGATTCAGATTTTGTTTGCCTCCGATGAATTTTAATGCGTTACACGTTAATTTCCTTCTGTCGTCATTCTACCGTACAGAACATACTTTGCTGTCAACGTTTTTCAATACCAAAAAATTACAATCGGTAATTCCATCTCGCGACCTCCAATTCTGACATATTTTGCATTAAATAATGGTGGCTAATACTTGGTGAAAAGACATTATGCATCAATTAGCTGAGAATTTTTAGAATTGCGAACTCTATTTCTCTTGAGATGTTCTATCTCCTACCGTGTTGCCACAGGCGCCTGTAGGATTTTATATAAAGGTGCCGATTTATTCGTTAAAAGCGCATAATATATGCATATCTGCTTATGTATATATTTGCTTAGGTACTTTTGTCCAGCAGCATAATAGGAATAGACACATTATATGCCTTGAATTTCATTGGCCTTCATGCGGGCCTGCGGCAACACGGTAAGAGAAGCGGTGTCTCAGGAGAAACAGAGTCCGGATTCGGAATTGTTAATGGGAAGAACGTAGTGAGCACCCAAAAATACTGTTGACTGTGAATAACTTTTTCGGATTAGATTTCGTTAATAGTTTTTACACATTTGTTAACATTTTCTACGAATCCATTTATGACATAAACAGACAGGTGAAATAACACGAAGATTTTACATATTCAACATGTAGCTATTCCAACCGATATTTCTAAAAGCCATAAAACATTAAAGCGACAGTAAAATGGATTCATAATTTGGGATTTAATTTTGCTTTTGCTAGCAGATCAGACAATGAAGATCACCTATACAGCGGAATGGATATATTTGGCAAAGACATTTGATCCTATGTCATCTTATTTGCACTGTCCTTTATCCACTTTTAAAACCCCTCTAAAATCCTTCATGCTTACAAAATATAAGGACAGACAAAAACTGATAGGGGACGGAGACAGATAGTTAATAAAGTTCAATAAAATGACCTAATATATCTATACAACGAAAATCATTTTCATAGAAACAGTACAATAAGTAGTATTTCGATAGCTGCCTCTTTGTCTTCAAAAATAAAAATAACCACTACACACATAACTAAGCCTTCTCCTCTTTCTCCCGGTTGTATTTCTCCAACTCTTTCAAAAAAATTGCCTTGGGCTTCATGATGTTAGGTCGGTCACCTCTGCATTTGGGGCAGTACCACTTGCCCTTTGGTTTTGTTGTAAGGGACACACAAGAGAAATGGAACCACTCTATTGGACACAAGTCATTATCGCACCCAATCATCTCTCCATAGGACACCTGAAAAATCACAATCGTTTTAGAATGGAATGGCAGGCGGCAGAAAATGCAATTAGAAAATACACGCAAAGAATTTATCATTTAAAATGTAAATGCTTACCTGGTCACAAAGACAATAAAGTGGTTCATCAGGGTCGATTGGAATATTTTGTGGCGAAGTGTCGCTCTGCTTTGTAGATTTCCGTTTTTTGTTTTGTTTCTTTTCCTGAGTTTGTTTTTGAGATTTCTTTGGAGTTGAAGACGCAGAATAGGAGCCACTATCCCTGCTGCTACTTACATTAGTAGAAGTATTCATGCTTCCTGATCCTTTTTCTGTAGCAGATGCAGAAGATCCATCTCTAGTGGAATCCGCTTTACCAGACGCTGAGGAATTACCCACATGTGAACTTCCTGATCCTGTTCCATTTCCAGAGCTAGAAGATGCAGCAGCAGATGACCCGGCAGTTGCTGAAGAACTGGAAGCATGGAGAGAGAAGGAAACTCTGCTGGAACCATGATGAGAAGCATGAGCTTCATTCGGTGCTTCGGAGAATGACGTAGCTTCTAATGTCGATGGTCCGAGGATTGACGGAACAAACACTTCATGCCGCGCTCTCCTGGCCCGCTTTATGGAACGTTCAGTTGCCTCGCTTGGTTTCACTTCTCTTGCTGTGTCAAACGAATCTTGCTCCTTTCCAAAATCTGCATATTAATCAGTCAATTAATGGTATTTCTTCATGATTGTATTCTTTTAAATAATTCAGTTACTAACCCATATTTTTCTTGTCCAGATCCAACTGCCGAGCTTTATTATCCACGAGATCTTGAACTTGCTGTCCAATCTGCAATTTTTCATCCCCCAGTTCCTGGGTCTTAATTAGTATTTGCTGAATCCGGGTGTAAATCTTCTTTTTACCCTTATCTTCTTTTGTAGTTTCTGCTTCATCATTTTTGTCATCCAACAAATAACTCATGTTAGTTTCCAATTCCCTCATCAAAGCTGCAAATTTAAAAAAAAAGTTGTTGCTAAATACGCCAAGCAATTGAATATTGTATTACGGTGAAGGTAAAGAAAGACCACATTTTTCTCAAACCAGATTGGTCAGAAAAGGGTATTTGTACACTTTTCATTTAAAAAGTTTTGGAATTGGTTTGGAACTCACATTGGTAGTTGACGTCGATTTCCATCATTTTACTTATCTGTCTCTGAATATCATCCGGAAGGTTTTCCACACAATCGAGATAATCATCCAAGTATGTAGCTGAGTAAAGGGTCTCCATTGCTGCTTGGTTTAGCATATTGCTGTATACCCGATTCTACTACAATAGCCGATAGTACTTTATATCCGAGAGTGAGTTGGAACTACCAGTCAGTAGTAATAATACCCACTCCAATATTATATTAAAGAACTGTCCTGTGGAACAAAAAAAAATAATGGTTAAACAGCCGAGATAATGTCCATATGTATCGGCTAAATGTGTATCTATGTATTGGCTATGTATAAGAAAAGTAATGGACAGCTACCGTGATTTGTAAATTCAAAGTACTACAATTACCAAAATTAGAAAAGTAATCTCCGTGTTAAGCACACTTCTTCATTCATTGATTCTAAAGAAACACTTTCATCTTTATATGCCTTTAAGGAACACAACCTGTTCGAATTCGAATTACTCTGGGATTAACATTATTACACATCATCCATGATGGGCGGGTACCCTTTTTTATGAGGAACTTAAAATAGCAGTAACAAAAGAGCAAAATTAATAAAGTTAGCTTTTGATAAGCCATTGGAAACTGTTGAGCTTTGACATATAAGTTTTATATAACAATAACGATTGAACGCTTCACTATAATAGGTTCACCATCCTTATATAAAGCTTCTGGACAATTTTGTTTTAAAAATTAACATAAAAATTATAAATGGAACCTATAAATAAGTCATTAGATATTCCTAGCTTCTACAAGCAACAAAAACCGAGTCAGTTACTTAAAAAAAATTATTGTATTGGCCTTCGCTGAATTTTTTCAAATATTTGTTCCACCTGCTGTAATAAAAAATTGGACTTCATAATTTCAGTGGATGAGATAGTTTTAATTTTTATAAACAAAATTATAATTTTCTGATATTTTGCGTTTATGCTGATCTAATTCATCTGATCCGTACGGACACGGAGGCAAAGAGACATTTGTGCTACATTTTCTCGATAAGCTACTCATTCTTTTGATAACTAAAATTATATTAAATTAAGTAGACGAGTGAATTTAATCTCTTACTTTTCGTATTACGTAGTAGCAGTTATCTCATCTGTTCTTCTACAACTTCAGATAGATAGGACCTGCAGAGTTTGACATTGTTGTGAAGTGTGACGACGGCGGAAATGGGTCTGCTCAGCTCAAATCCCTTCTCCACCAGAGTTGGGACTTTTGTCAATAACTCAACTCAACTCAACTCACTTTTCCCCTCGAGTCAGTAACCAACTCAACTCAACTCAACTCACTTTCTGCCTTTTTTCCGTGACCAACTCAACTCAACTCAACTCACTTTCTGCCTTTTTTCCGTGACCAACTCAACTCAACTCAACTCACTTTTTACTATTTTTCCGTGACCGACTCAACTCAACTCAACTCACTTTTTACTTTTTTTCCGTGACCGACTCAACTCAACTCAACTCACTTTTTACTTTTTTTCCGTTACCGACTCAACTCAACTCAACTCACTTTTTGCCTTTTTTCCGACACCAACTCAACTCAACTCAACTCACTTTTTACCCTAAATTTATGACCGACTCACTTTTTAACTTGTATTAGAAACCGACTCAGTTAAATTAATTTCAGATATTCTTTTTTTTTCATTATTTAGTTGCAATAAATTTTACATTTTGCTATTAATAATTTACTTAACTGGGAATATCCGTGGCTAGCAGTCAGTGATACCAGTGGTAGTGGTAATAAATAAAGGATATTTTGAAGGAAGGACAAAAAATATTAAAAAATAATAACGCATCCCATCAAAACAGAAATGAAAAGGTAGG
>JAAAYG020011755.1:0-23115 GCA_009936455.2 Tomocerus minor
AATTGACCAATCAGGGGGGACTGAAATTGCAGGCAAGAAGGCTTAGGGTGCATACAAGTTTGCCCGCGACAGTACCAATAATATTATTGGCATCTCTCAGAACTGCTGGAGAAGAAAACTAGAACATTGAAAAATAAGCTCCTGATTATGTGATTCGTGAAGATTAGAGTTTTCAGAATGCCTGCTTTTCCTGTCTCTGCAAATTACCAATGAAAAATCCTACTTGAAGTTTGGAGTCATTGTGCACGGGTCGGGTTAGACGACGACGGAAAGAGTTCTGTTGCCTGCGGGCTTGTCAAACGCATTTCCTCTCTTTTCCCTACAAACAACAATGCTTCATATTCGGCAATTTTGGTATGGCCACACAAAACGCAGTCATATTCATAACGGTGCGGTGGCAGATTCATAACTTTACTAAAGACTCTTGGGCACATAAATTATAACATAACTTCATGCATGTTGCAAATTGTAATGAAATTGAAAATACCTAATTATTACAAATGTACTTCACCAGATTATACTTCAAATAAATTGTTAATAGCACAAAGTCTGAGAAGAATGATAGACACGTTTATCTCGTGTGTTTTAGAGTATGTCGATTGACCAATTGTACATTACCGATGTGCTCGACAGAAGAAATAAACTCTGTGAATTAATTGAATCCCTTGCAATTGGCAAACATTTACTATTTTGTGTCAAAAGTCTGCATGCACAAGTGGAAAGTGTCCATCCGGCATCTACTTACTTCACTAATCGCCTAAAAATCCCTTCCTTCACATTTACACACTGTTATGTTGTAATAAAACCTTGGTAAACTATTTCTATTGCTTTAACCCACTCCACTCGTTCTGAATGGCCGAGAAATTAAGGGGTGCATAGTCTGCATAGGCATGGTGAGACTAACTTTTAAATTCATTTATCTCTTAAATACAGACCGCATTTATTTGTTTCTGTTGTCTCCTTTCAAAAAGTGACGCTGTAATTTCAGATATATTTTACACATTTCGATGTTTTTCGATGGCAGTGTCCGAGATGTTCACCTTCCGCCATTTTTTGGGAAATTTTTGCCAGGAGCCAAACGATAAAAAAAATGCATTCTGTACACCCTCAGAGATTTATACATTTAAAGTGTGGTGTCACGACGCCCGCTAATTATCCAACAGGCAATCGTATCACTCGTATAATTACAATTCTTAGCTAAGGTTCCGTGCATTGATCAGGGGTCGGCTTCGTCAGGACCTGAAGAACACCCCGATGGGATATGGCGCGATCTGCGGATCACAATCGAAACGGCTCTTTGTTTTTTATGTGATTTCGCGTTTTTGCCACGACCAGGTACCAAAACAAAACTCCATAAAGTATTAGTAAGCCAGTTTGTGTTTCCCTAGCATAAAGCCTGCTTAATGTTCCTTTTAAAACTTTACGAAATACTAATCTCATTGAAACGGCGATATTGCAAAATGGACATTAGATTGCAATCTAATCGAGTTGGGTAAGCAGAAAATCCGATTTCCCAATAAGTTGCAACTGTTAATATTATAACTCATGAAGGATATCTTAGGCAGTCTCAACAGGAACTGCTTTGGGAATTGAACAACATTTCAACAATTATTTTTATATGGAGCAAAAGGACCCAGCGTAACCCTTGAAGAGGTGCTCTTGAACCTTATCCAAGATGAATAGTCTCGAGCCCTACGCTGTCCGTGTAGTAATTCGAGAGGAAGCAAAGTGGGCGTGAATTTCTAAGTTTGGAACAAGACATTTGTTTGAGTATATCTATCTTTGTGTTCAAAAGTTCCAACACAGAGAAGCGAGCTAAAGTGGAGCATCATCAAATTTTATTGCGTATGATATAAGAAGTAACGATGGACAGAGTTGCATGCAGACTGCTAAAATTCGGTAGTGGGATGAATGTGTGCATGTACTAATGATGCGAACAGCGTAAACGTAACTGTCATGAGGTTAACATAATCGTCAAAGGCCAAGTTTACTAACAAAGGAGATTATTTTGCAAATTGCACAAAAACCTGTTTTGAAAAGAGTTGATTTGTAGGTCACAATGAAATGCAATGTTGTGTCAGTGAAGTCAGACTCGTTCACTACAACAATCCTCATCAGCAGCAGAAGCAGTAGCAGCAGGCGAGAAGATTGTGAATGGGCATAGGATAACGTGCTCTGTCTGTGTGTGTAGTAGGGCATATAGGATGACGCCAGTGCAGTTGGCTCTATTGCTTATCGCCAATCGCCATCCCATCCAATCTCTCCTTGTCCTATGATTATGTCTCTCATGTGAGTGTATGTAGTCATAGCTTGATCTTGCATGATGACATTACAAGAGCGATCCGCGCTGTTTATGTGTGATTTAGCATGGCCCTGTGCAGAAGTCAGCTCAGCCTGTGGGTACTTTGCGTCTCTTTGCATCGCCTTGCGTAATCCCTCGCTCTCGCTGGCAAATCCCAACAAATTAATAGCAGGAGGTTGTGTAAACCGTGGCAAGGTAATTCACTTTTTATGAGCAAATTCGCAATGAACTTACAAAGCATCAGTCATGATGGGGAGTTGCTGTTGTTCTGTTGTGTTGTGACGACGAGGGCCACAGATTCATTCAGCAGACAGAGCAACCAGCGGAGGAGTCCCTAGTCCCTCGCTGCCCAATGCACAGCACAGCCACACTCTTTTTACCTGAATAACGCAACACTTGAGAGTAACGTAACGAACGAGTTGGCTAGATGTGTTAGTGCAAGATGTAAATGATCATGACCGCCTCATCTTTCGCTTTCCTTGCTCTATACTCCTGCAGACTGTAGTGTGTGTGCACTATGGACATCATGCAATGACCACGAGCAACCACCACACACAGCAAACTGATGTCCACTCATTTTTCTTGCCACTTGGGATACTTGGGAGCTCAACAAGCAAGGCCGTCCAAAATTATGCCTTTTCTACTATGAACACTAAAACTCCATAATTGATAATTGTTATTTATAATTCTGGCTTTAGCACATTTCCAGAACCTTTTCAGACAGAGGTGTCTCTTAATGTCTTACCATATCAAAATGAGTTGAGCATATTTTATTGTCTGTCTGTGGAAGTAGTGACATCATCCATGTTGTTTCTTCGTACATGCATTCTAAGTACATGCAGTGCAGTAGTAAGTAACTATGTCACTCCTTTCATGGGGGTCTTCAAATTCTTTGAATTAGAACTGAGGATGAGTAACTTCTCAAAACAATCAACTCTTTGTCCATCGCCAGATTGTTATGATTTACGTAAATATTTCCGAAATTCTACTTAATTTTTAAAAATGTTCGATGATTCGGACAAAGTGTCCAATTTGGGGGTTCTCAGAAAGCGTTGGCTAAAATTATTTTACATTGTATTTTGCCATTGGCCATTTTGGCTAATTTAGCCGGCTCAAATGGCCTAGTGAGGGACTAAAATCTTAAAAAGCCGGCTGATATCAAACACTGGTTCTTATTGGCTCTGGATGAGGCCATTGTTGTCATTTCAATTGGCTTTTCAAAACTGTAAACCAGTATGCAGTAGTGTCTACGATTCTCAGAAGCAGAAATACTGACTTTCATTTTTTCAGATACTTCAACAGTCGTAATTTCTGTTGTACAACTTGTAGAATGTTGGGTCTTTCATTTCTGAAAAGTCGGCTAAAACCAACATTTCATGATTTATGTCCTCCAAGTATTTTTCACGCCCAATCCGATCCCCATCGCCCCTTATACTCTCTAATTATGGCACACAGAGTGTAGCGCTCACATAATTATAATTCATGTCTAAGGATCCGTGCACTCATCAGGGCACGGCTGCGCCGACGCTTGATTATATGCACTCATCAATGAGACATATAGCGGTTTTTCTGCATTTGTGGACTCTACAATGACGCGACGTAGGCTAGCCTGACGGAGAAAAATTAAATAATTCTTGGCTGAGGTTCCAGTGCACTCAGAGGACGTCGACATATCCGACCCCCGCCCCGATGAGTGCACGGAACCTTAGGCAATAATTATAATTATTGAGCGCTACACTCCTTGTGCAACAATTATAGAGAGTATAACGGGCGACGCGGAGTGGGCGTGAAAGATTTAACTATCTCTGTTTAATGAGGTGCACTGGAACCGTAGTCAATAATTGTAGGAGAGCGATAAACAACAAATCCTAATGCGGCCTGTGAGCGAGGAATCCACATCCAGTAGTGAATCAAGAATCGATTCGGCATTGTGTGCAACCAAATAAGCCACCTTAATTCCCACTTCCCGGGGGGACGGATTATTACATGCGAGGTGAGAGTGATAGTGCTGATCAGGATGAGGAAGACACTAAATGGATATTGTTTCCAGGGAAGACTGATGTTATCTGAGCCGAGAAAATAAGGAGTAGATCAATGATATTTCTTTTGGTTAACAAATGAGACGGAGACCACCAGCGCAGCGGATCTCCAATTCCCTGGCCTGGATCCTCAGACGATTGGGATGCCCGCAATACCCATAACATACCAAAATATAGCAGCCCCTTTTGGCCATTTGACGTTACATGGAAGTAAAATCAAAACTTGTGGCCACATATGTTGCGCCTAGTTGCTAATCTACGCAAGAAAGGCTGATAAAGTGCCATCATGAGCACTATTCTAAAGATTACAATAAAATACCCAGAAGAAGAAGTGATGAGCGTCAGTGCAGGAAGGTGTATCATATCATTGACATCATCCTCACATGTGCTTATCTAATCTTTTCCCTTGAGATTTTCTTGGAATCACTTTTAAAAGTACGTAATTAGCAGCACTGAAGTACGTCATTGGTATTCGTACACATCAAATGAGCAAGAACTCCAGTCCTAGTGCTCCCGTCCGTTCTTTCCTCGTGGAGACCAGATTATTAAGCAGCAGAGGTTCTTCTTGCTAAAGAATTAACGCTTTTTTTGATAAGCTTTTAGTGCATTTGGAGGGCCTTGCGTCAGGTAGATGTCTATTGAGTGCAGTTGCTTAAGACTGGAAAGGAGATGAAAACACGCTTGGATCGTCTATGCAGAGCTTTGTGGAAAAACAAAACGAAAATTCCCTGGCCACGTCCAATGAATTCCATTTTTGCTAGCTAACTTGTAGTAATCTCTCTAGATCAATCCGAAACAACTCATTTCTATGCAGCAAGCAAAAACTTGAGGAGTGGGAAAATGAGAGTGGAGTAAAAACGCGAACCACTTGCTCCAATGCAACGTTAAATTGAGCCTAGAAGGATATTATTATCGTGTCAGTTTCATCCACATTACGTAAATACCACAAAAACGATGTAGGGAAATAGTAATCTTCTTTTAATAAAAAAGAGTTCCCACTGTAAGAATATTTGACTCACTCTCTTCCATGCTCTCATCATTACATATTGACTTAAAGCTACTCAAGTGTAGAGTTACATATCATTGTATTATCTGACATAAAGTGTTATGAGCTATATTATTATCTTCATCCTAAAAGTGTAGAAACGAGATTTCCCTTTTGAGGCTCCTGTGCTGTGGGCTGTAGATGTACTTTAGCTTTGGTTGGATTCAACGACTAAAACAAATGACTGAAATGACAGAGCTCAGAATAGAGTTGTCTTAACCTTTGGGATTATAGTCCCATTTCTGCTGATAACTAAAACTTGTGTCGATCATTTAGGTAGAGTCACTGACTGTAATAGTGCCATTGTTTTGGCTGTGCCGCTGATAGTGCACGTACTTAGAGCCAAGTGCACACTCCGTGGCCGAGTCTGTTGGCATAGCCAACATGCAGTAATCATATTATTATGTTATGGTCGATATAGGTCAGTAAAACGTAAATATGCGATTTAGACCAAATGTGTCTGACCTGCTGTATTTGCCTGGCTCGGCTCGGCCAACATCTTTGTCGCTGCTATTATTATTAGCAGTGGTGGTGGTGGTGACTAGTTGTAACTTGTAGGATTGCTTGTAAGTTAAGCACAAGAACGCTAATGGTTTAAGGTCTGAGTGACTGCAGTCATTAGTCCTAATATCCCATATCGTTATAATAGTCCTGTAATATTGTAATTGGATCTAGTGTAAGCAACTGTGTAACGAAGCTATGTTTGTAGGCTAACGATTCTAGAGATCAGATGTGATCTGAGGCAAATAACATCCATACTTGCCTATTATAAATATACATGCAATTTACATCACCTCTGCAGTGGCTATCATGCACACATAATATGTAAAATAAATAATATGTAGTACTATTATAATGTGGAGGCAGTGATAGTGATAGCCCAGCAACATTATTATATGATGATATGAGCATGGCAATCCATGTTGATAGTGTAGTAAGGTGAGCGAGGTATACATAATATAACTAGTATGGCACACAAATTAAATCCTACCTTACTCTTACTTACTACTTAGTTGCTGGAGATAAATGCACATTTAGGGGATTTTAAGGAGCACAACTAGAGTGAGTATAATGCTATTATTATTACAGCCTCAGCTAGTCTACCATAAACAGCTTCTTACATTATCACAGCCAAGAAACTACCTAAATCATCAAAGCTGAACCTCACTTCAACTCTCACTCTCACTCACTCAGAACACAAGACAACTCCTTCACTCCACTGTAATACACGCAGTCAATTTGTCGTAGTCCACAGAGGGAAGACCGCCAATGGGGAATCGCTCGTCCTTCGGCTTTGGACTATTTCAACGGAGCTATTCCCATGATCCGTCCGAAGAGGAAATATTAGATTGCTACAATAGACGTTAAAGGGTTCATCTTCATTAGGACTACTACTATTTCGCTAGTCAACAATTTGCAACGCATCCCATCCCTCTTTCTTCCATGCACGGAGACTTGCTGAATGTTAACTATCATTTCATAATTTCGGCAAAAATAATATCCCATTGCTAAAGGTCAAAAAAAAAGTAAGTTGCCCATTGGCGACCTGTTCTCCTTGGACTACGACATGGTTGTCTCATGAAAGTGTATAGAGTGCTGCTGCATAGTAAAGAGGCAGCAAGTAGGCATACGGACGGACGTAGCTAACAGTGAACAGCAGAAAGACTTGACAGAGGCAGTGCCTACATTTGCATTTCGCATCCCTCAGTCCATTCCTCACTTGTACTTTCATTCATTGCGAATGTTGAGGACGGGACGGGGGAGAGGGAATTAATTTAGTCGCAGTCACCTAGTCTGAGCCGAGCAGTAGCAGTTGAGAGCAGCCCTCGTTCACATCTATAATACACTGCGCCCCAACTCGCAAATATCCTCACTTGAGACCCTTCCAGGCCTCCAAGGTGAGCACTTGCACATCCTCCTCCCTTCAAAGTGCACAGTGGCAGCTGCATCAAGCCTCCCCACCCCTGACTTCTTCCCTTAGCCAAAGCACTCACATCTACACTAATCAACCTAAAGCTCTTCCAATAATCCCAACTAAGTTAGGCCCCTTAAAATCAGAGGGATGTGAGAACGGGCGGGTTGGGTCACTCAGCAGCTCCAATTAAACCACGAGCTCTCTCAATCCAGAATGAGGCTCTTGCCTTTGTGAGGGTTGAGAAGGGTCGTGTTTTGATTGGTGAATTCTGCTAGGCTTCAACTCAGAGGATTCGAATTCCCTTCCATCCCCCATGCACTCCACTCAGAGATTCAACGTTCTCCTCCGAGCAGCATCTCTTTGATCAAGGGGCATGCGGGTCATCCGTCCAGACGCAGAGCCACACATGCCCCCATGCGAAGGAAATCTGCTGAGGGCAAGCAAAGAATCTCTGACTGTAGTGCCTGTTTCTTCAGCCTTTTCATCTATCGACGACTCTCCACCAAACAGCAGTTGTTACTGTGGTTAGCAGCCAATTTATTTCAGTTGAGATTCAGATCATAGCCAGTGGTTGTATGTAAGTACAGCTACGCTTGTCGGTGCCTCTGTGATTGTTGACTGCATGCTTGAATGGATATTTTTGCCAATAGTACAATAGTGTCACTCAACTACACCGTACAAAAGCATTTAATGTGTATCACAATCACACATGTATACTTAAAGTGTAAGCATGGAGGATGCCCTCATGTCCCATCAATATCGGATGATTTGAGACAGGAAGAAAGATCTTAGTGCAATTGAGCCATCACCAGAACGAACTGTGCTATTTGATGAAACGCATCCCGAATGGTGAAGACGTGTGAGAATTCAGCGCTTAAAGCTTGTTTCCAGAGGACAAAAGGAGCCACTGCTTAGAGGAGGAGAAATTCCTAACCTAACTGGTAGACAATAGCGTGGTCCATTGTGTTATGCTAGGAAGAATATTGCGGGAGGAGTGCGTGGCGTGAGACAGAGAGCGATCATATTTAGTGTAGGCAGGCAGGACACGTCCAGTGCGCGTGTGACCACAAGTAGCCACTGATGCAAGTCCTTCCTACTCCACCGGCATTTCTTTTCATGTCGTGACGAGCTAGTTCATTAACGATGTGCTATTAACAAATTAGTGCTCTCTACATCAACCAGTCCTTTCTAAATCTCAACTCAAGTTTACTTTTGGACAGAGCGCTCCTGTTTGCCCGAGGATCCAAAATCGAAAGTCATCATGTCACTCGTAGCCCTACTTTTTCATCCGTTTCTATTCTCGGCCCTCTGCCTCACTGGTGCAAGCTCCTTGTTTCTGAAGGTGAGCAATTGCCAAGACGCGATTTATTCATTCTTCCCTATTCACTCACAACAACTTTTTACCCATGCTCATCCCAATCCCTACCACAACCCCAACCCCAAAGTACATGTACTACCTTTAATGGCCCATTCCCAGCTCTCGCATTAATTATCTTTTCAGCAATCGTATCTGCATTCGCATCTACTGCAAAGGACTGCAATGCAAAATACTACACAACAATAATAGCAATACTACAATTCACATCTAAAAGAAATTATGGCATACAGACAGAGTGTAGCGCTCACATAATTATAATTCTTGTCTTAGGCTCCGTGCACTCATCGTGGGTCGGCTGCGCACTCGCTGAGGTTCACTGGAACCTTAGCCAAGAATTATTTAATTATTAGCCTGACTTTTTAGTAAACAGGGGTACTGAAACATTGATAAACAGGGATGTTGACACTTTAATAGTAATGACTACTCAGGGATAATAGACGTGCTGTCGCGAGCAGTGGATTCGTGTTGTTTAATCATGCTTATATTATGAGCTGTTTGTCAACGCTGGCAAAATTGTTGAGGGTACACAAAAATACAAACTGCGGCACAGACAGTGACATAATTTTTGTTATATTACGTCTTTGGTAAATGGAGGGTTGGCAAGGGGTTCCAGCTATGTGGTCTGCATTGTAAATTCCGACGAAGCTGCTACCGTCAAAGTTGACGAGGTGCCAGTTAGTTTTTAATAATTTCCCAAACTAATCTGCCGAGACCTAAGCCATGGCTACCTCTAAAACTGGATAGACATGAATCAATCCTACAATCCTGGATCCGATTACACATGCACATAGTACAGGTCTTACGGAGCAACGCGATTTCATAGATGCATGCTAACCAGAATATCATACCCATCATTTGATAAAATACGCATAAGATTGGGACAGGCAGAGCTACTTGCATGGGCCAAGCATCATCATCATAGGGGATATAGAAGTTCAATATAGTATGTTCTCATTAAGCGCATTTCCGCTCCACCCACTTCACTATTTTAATTAAATAATTCTTGGCTAAGGTTCCAGTGCACCTCATCAAGGGGTCTGCATAGCAGATCCCTAGAGCTGGCAGTCTCAGTCTCAGATCGTATGCCTACCACAACTCGAGTTTAGTGATTGATTCGATGTGTGTTTGAGCCATAACGAATCGAAGTCTAGTTCTAGCAGATATCTCAATGTTAGTTTAGTCTTTCATTCGGTTTCCCTAAATTTCGTCTTAAAAAGCTATGACCTCCCAATGAACGCGCCCGAACTTATTGCGATTCATGGAAATCACGAACATAGCGAATTTGTTTAACCTTCCCAAAGAGGAAAGAAAGGACATCTCCGGACTCTTCAAAATCGAAATCGGGTCCTGACTCCTGAACACTTTTTGCATTTGAAATTAGACTTAAGGCAAAGGGATATATATAATCCTTGTGGGAAAGTTTTAAAATTCTTGTCGCAAGGTATATTGTATAATGTCTCACAGAATCCTGTCAAGTACTCCTTAAGAGTCTTCAATCTTCATATAAACAACTCACAAAATAAAGTCAACTTAATTGGGACTCCAACAATTTACACATTCCTTCGATTGTTGCCTACACTTTAGTACTTGCTTCAGTGTCTTAGCAGCTAATATTTCATAGATTCATTCTATTTATCCAAGGATTTCGAAGAGGTGCCTGCAATTAATTTGGATCCAGGTCAAGAGTTTACCATAAGGAACTATATAGGATATTACATGTACAATGTAACCAACCCTGATGACGTTGAAAACGGCGACAAACCTATTCTGAAGGAAGTCGGACCTTATGTGTACAGGTCAGTTCCAATATTACTACGACACACTTTTAATGTTCACCATGTTTTTTTTAAATGGTAAAATAGCAATATTTTTTAAAAAGCAATGATTTTTGCCATTTGCTATTTACCTATTGGCAATATGAAATGAAGCGAGGAAAATAACTCGATCGCATAATTATTTTACCCTTAAGCTTACGCGACTGCAGAAATATAAATAGAAGTATTAATTTACATTATTAGAACACCATATTAAAACCTTGTCAGCCGTTAGGGCCGCAGAGGTATAGGGATAGGAAATATACAGAACAGAAAATGCACATCCCCCTGTTGGAAAAATAATGGGGATTTAAAATTACTTGATTGACTGCGATTGATTGAGCTAAATGCGTAATATTGATGCACACCCAGTATCTAGTGAACGAAAGAGACTGAATGAATTTAATAATTTGCAATCTTTGAACAGGGAGACACGGCGAAAATTTGACGTGCAGAGAGTAACAGATTTCACGATGAAATACAAAGTGAGCAAATATTGGGAGTTTATGCCCGAATTATCAGAGCATCGAAGAGAAACGGATTTATTCAATGTTATCAATATACCTATGTTGGTGAGTTTTATCTTGCATCACTATTTAATTGAAAGTTAGATTAGAGCATGAGCACTGTTGATGTTGGTTGACCGTCCTAACGCCTCTGAGTGCTGATCTCCAGATTTTGGCCAACAAGTTGGCAGCCAAAAATCTACCGACAGCTTTCAACAACATATTGGTGGACGAACTTATAGAAAAAGGCGATTCCTTGGTTCGTAGAAATGAACAGTTTGGGAACGTTCTGTATCGCGGCATGAATGTCTCAATCTACACGGAGATCCTGGATGATGTTCTGCAGGGAAATGTTCCCGTTGAATATGCAAACGGACTCTTCGCTCTCTACAAAAAGGTATTTGTTTCCCTTATTTATCGCAGGAAATAAAGTGAAAAGAAGAGAATAGACAAGAAGTCTTCCAGATAAGAACACCGAAAGAAGGCCATTAACTTGAATAATAAGATATACAGTTTGTTAACATGAGAGATATGATTTGACACGTAGGACAACAACACGGTGGAAGGAGAATATCTGGTGCAATCCAAGGGACCAAATGTTGGCGCAGTCCTTAGCTTCAACAATCGAACAAAATTAGAGTACTGGGGTGGGGACTACTGCAATAAAATAGAAGGAACTGATGGATATTCCTTCCCACCCCCAGTCTCTGAGAAAACTCCACTGAAAATCTTTTACCCCGAATTATGCCGCTCGGTTTACCTGAAATTTGACGGAAAAACGGAATTGAACGACGTGCCCGTCAATCGTTTCTCCTTTCCAGAAGATTTGCTGGAAGACCCAACCGTTGACGAACGAAATTTATGTTTCTGTTCAAAGCCTGTTCGTCCTACAAATATCTCTCACTCCACTTGTCTCAAAAAGGGACTTGTGGACTACGCCAGTTGCAAACAAGGTACCCACTCATGCAAGGTTCGTGTAGTTATCATTGAAGTGCAGCCCCAGGGTAGCCCATCCTAATGTTTCCAAAATAAAATCTCACCTTTCTTTTTATTGAACAAGTTGTGGCTTCAGTTTTGAATTCCCTGGTGATACATGATAGAGTTCATAATACAGACTAAAGACAGAATCGTCAGTTTTGTCCCCAGTTGAAAAAATGTGAAATAATTTGGAAACATTCGGATGGGCTGACTTTCCTACGAAAATTCGTGGCAACCGGTACACCAGCCTTGCTACTGATGGCGGGTAATAAGTAGTGCGGGTATTAAATGCTATTTATTATTTATTAATATTATCATATAGTATCCGTAGATATAATAATTAAGTACCATGCATCACAAACACGGTTAGAAGGCATTCCCCAAGGAGTGCCAATCAAGTACATTGTAGTACAGCTGATGGTGTGGTACCACAACTCCATGAGGGCCCAGTAAATTCCTAAGAAAGGAATTCAGAAGATCTACAAGGGAAATATTTTAAAAGATATTCTAAAACAGGGAATTATGGATTTCAATTTTTAGAATCTCCTCTGCTGGTTTCCTTTCCTCACTTTCTTTACGCAGATGAAGAATATCTAAATGGGACAATAGGCCTATCTCCTTCAAAAGAGAAACACTCTACAGAATTTCTTGTGGAGCCGGTAATGTTTGATAATTTATTTCTAACCTCCACCCTAAAACCCCAATCATTCCACCCTACAGTTCGCAACTTTTTGTCAATAAACCCTAGCACAATAAAATAATCTATCTAAAAAGTATTATTCCATAGTACACAGCTAGCCAACATTTGAGTATTAGTATTAGTGATTTTGCGCTATAAGTTCACGCCCATTGAATTTATAGAAATCCATGAATATAAATTCTGTAAGTATTTTTAGTTTGCACCAAGAAGCAAGGACTGCTGGGTTTTTTTTTCTTTTTTTTTGGATTTCCCTGGTTTTCTCCCCCTTTTTTTTGTTGGGGAAAAACCAGGGAACCCCAAAAGAAAAATAAAAAACCCAGCAGTTCATGCTGCTTGGTTTGCACTCAGTTTTGTTTTTATGGAACAAAGCACTAAATTTATAAGGTCAAAGTAAATACTGTTGTCATGATAGATAACTGTACTTGGTTCTATAAATCCTTGAAAGTTGGTCGCAAACTGATAGAGCTTATAAAATCATATTATACTTACATTAGTTATCAAGAAAATGACTATCGTAAATGGTGAAACTTTGCCCGATAAGTGCGATAAATGCCATAAGTTGTATAAGTCATCTTTGTGACGTATAGCGCAAAGTTACTACTACTCCTATTTCATAATTTTCCAACGTATAAAATATTCATATCTTATTTTAACCTGATTGCCATGTTTTTTGGATTTTGTTTAGCAAACGGGGACAGTACTGAAAGCCGTCCGTAAATTTCAATTTAATGTGAAGCTGAGACCATTGGACAACGTGGATTTGTTCAAAAATGTTACAAACATGATTTTTCCAGTCTTCTGGACATACAGGGTATTTATTAAAATCATATAATTATTTTTGGATGATAACTAGTTAGTGTTTAGGGTAGTATACTTTCCAAACAAAAAGCCACACCAAAATTGCTATCCTTTTTGAAACGCTGTACATGAGTGAGTATGAGGTAACTCTTTCATTGTACGAAAGCCCTACTCTTCAACGTTATAAAATAAGCTGGAATTTGGGGAAAGCGCGTGGGATGTGGGCGTGAAGTACAGCATGCACGGCTTGTAGACCTGACGTAGACGCAGGCCATAATATCCCTCAAATACATCTATAGAGTAAATAAATAGCATCCCGTTACTCCCGTTGGATGGAAGATACTCTTTCCGTAGCTCATCCCAAAAGTGAAGAATGCTGCCAGAAAGGACGTTTCTAAAATTCAGATGAATGGGAAAACCTTTGGGGAATATATGCCTGGTAAGACAGGCGACTGGATTTGTACAGAAACTATGGACATCGATGTACTTCAAACAAAAATCAGTCAGTCATTATCCGCCCACCCCAAAAGGGAAAGTGGGGAAAATGACCCTGTGGCACTTTATTTAGTGAAATCTGATGTTGGGAGAAGGGTGGTTGGGGATTGGCCTAGCCTTTTTGAGGATGTCGATGTATCTTACAAATCCGGATGATCTGTTTTCCACCCTCAGCGTGTGGTATGATCCCCGGGTCATGTCCGGCTCACACCCGAAGATAAATTAGGAGTATCTATATTAAGTGCGTATGCGTACGATGGCTCTAATTTAATTAAATTGTATTTTTATCTGCTATTTAGAAATTGGAAGTGAATTCAAGCTCCATTCACGAATTAAGAAATGAATTGAAGAAATTGGCTGCAGCAACAACCAAAAAAGGTAATAGAAACAATGAAGAGCCACATAACCATAAACATAGGTAGCTGACAGTACATATTCGCATATGCCTTGATTTCGTCATATAACGCAATGACGCATTGGAATTCGCGGGGTCTCGCAGGAACAAACAAAAACCTATATTAAACGGACAGAAACAGTACAGAAACGGATCCCTTTTCCACTCATGACATTTCAATTGACATGCATCAATGAGCCTATTTTCAAAGTTTCAACGTCACTGTGCGTGGATTTAAAAGGGATTTCAATAGGGAGAAGAATGTTGCCTGGCGTAGATTTACTGGTTTCGGAAGATATCCTAAGGGCAGGGCCAATATGTTTAGTGGGGCATTGACTGATAGTTAATTGTTTGTCTTCCAGCATCTCTAGACCAGAATGGATCTAAAAGAAAGGAAGATGGGGAGATGAACGTGGAGGGTGCGGAGAATAATGTGTGGCCATCATCACAAGGAGTGGGACAAGGATTTGCGCCTAAAGCTGAAGGAGAGGGCAGGAGTTCACCAAGTCGACGAAGAACGGCTGGTGACACTAACGGCGCATCTTTACCCATGTCCACATTTACCATAAATGTCCTGATCTTCCTCCTAACCTGTCATTCACACATCGCTGCATTGCACTGATATCCATTTATAGCCGAATGTTTCATATCATTATTGTTATCTTAGTAGTAGTGTAGCTGTCATGTCATACCATTTGGATATTTATACGATTATTTGTAAGCCTGTATGCGTGCTCAATGCGAATGTGTTAAATCTCTCGGGTCATGACAAACAACCGACATCGGCTGCACTTTCAGAGCCCCATTGACCATTCATTGTGACCCAAACATGTTAAATGGCCAACGGAAAATCCCGACTTCGAACTAGTTTGCCATCTTTACAGAAGTGCAGTGGACGTCGATTGTCAGCTCTCGCCATAACCCGAATAACTATATACGTAATACGAAAGTAATGTATACATTATATTATATACTCTATTGGAATGAAATATGTATTATGTACAGACTATAATTTTATTAAAAACATAGAAAGAGTGTAATGAAAAGTATTCACTTAATCCAGTTATGCGTGCAATAAGGGGAAATTCCTGTTGACTGTTTCGACGGAAATGTTTTGATCACAGTTGGCGGCCTTCTACGACATCAGGTCAAGAAAATGACCAGCAGCATGCATCCAAATATTATACATGACACATTTTATCTAGCAGTAGGTCATGTAATAAACAGACATGTATAAACAAGTAGGTGTCGTTAATACGGGGCTGATTACTACTCACGACTTGGAAAACGGGACGGTAAAGAACTGTTTCACCAAGGGGAAAAGAAGCTAGATGGTTAGTTGTGGTCAAATATGGCACCTGATCTTTGACTGGACCCCTACTACACAAGTGTCAAGTTTGAACGGATTACCTCAACCCGTTTCTGGGTCCTGGACTGGAGTACAAGGATAATTTGATAGATAGATATAGTAAAATACAGACATACGACCTACCGTTGTGATACATTCTACAACTTAGCAAATACCTAATTATATAGTAACTAATTATACAATACCTTAATTATAATTATGTTTCACGCCCACTCCGCGTCGTCCGTTATACTATCTAATTATCGCACACGGATTGTAGCCCCCACACAATTATAATTCTTGTCTATGGTTCCGCGGCTCATCGGGGGTCGGCTGCGCCGACGCCTGATGAAAAACAAATAACAAATAGTAAGTATTGAGACATTGTTAAACTTTAAATTGGTACTTATGTTGATGTTATTTATTTACTCTTTATTACGCAACGAGTGTTGTAATTGTAATCTCTCCACATTTGACATTATTACATTCTACAAATTAAATAACAATTTGATACTAATTCCTAAAAAACAGTATTTACCGCAAAATTCAGTTTGGGTTGTAATATGTACTTGTATGTATCATGATTTAACTGCCTGTAACCTTTCCTGAAAATAAAACCAATACCAATACCAATACCAAAGGTCAACGGCAGACAAGGCTGTACATATCTTAGAGAACTTGGAAAAGCACAAAAGAATTGGTGTACAGAAGGTAGTCAAGTAATACTAATGCTAGTACACGACAGTGACGGGCACAAAGAAATAATTTTTAAAGCACAACAGGAATGTGGAAATAATAATTAATAAATTAGAAAAATTAATCTTACAAATAATTTTTGGATTGAATCATCTGTTACACTTTATAGCCACACTCGCATCACATCGAAATCAAACATTCAAAGAGTTGGGTGATACAGTAAAACATGACGAAGAAGTACAACACTACAAGTTTTTAATCGCCACGTTGATTTTATCGACAATTTCGTCCCGCTTGCGGTTGAACTGGTTGTCTTGCTCAATAAATTGTTGACGAGACATTTTCCCTTGCACTAGTTTCTCCACTGATTGGGCGTAGGCAACATAAACTTCCCAAAAGCCTCGATCGAACCGTTGCAATTCGGTGATACTAAAATGCCAAATTAATGAAATTAAACAAACAATTAAACACAAAAAAAGTGAGGTTTTTGTAGATAGTAGATATAAATACCTGTCTGCTAGTTCCGGAAACTCATTGCGATGCTTGCTGGCAATATCATTAATAGTTTGAGTCTCAGTCTTATGTTCCGCGGTCATATTCTTCAGGATACTTTGAAAAGTAGCTACTTCCTTGCTATTTTTGAGTTTTGCCAGGTGTGAGTCAAAGCTTTCGTAAATGGCAGCTCTTTTTGCATGACGGCGAAGAACAGATTCAACAACATTCGAGTTACCTCCACTGTTCTTGGCAGATTTAGTGGCAGAAATTGAGAAGTCAAGACGAACGTAGACTAAAACTGTCAAGAACAGAACCAGAAAGGCGGCAATGACGACCAACGGCTCCCTCAGCATGTAAATCTGTGATAATAATTTAAATTCATTATAAAACATTTTGCATAACAGCAGTTTTGTATCAGGAAATTCTGGAATGGAAGAGAAACTATATCATATCTGACATTTAGAGGTCGGACTCGGGACATAATTTTCACGGGGAGTGGCCGCCCACTGAGGGGGAAAGTATTCATAAAATATTGCATATTCAAGCTTTCAAGATATTTTACATCGACCCATGCAGATGGTGATGAAAGCAGATATCTAATATCCGTATTGATGGAAACAAAGAACAATGAATATTTACCTTAGGAAAATTGTATTCCACTGCGAAATCTTGAATATGGTTTTCGACTAGATTATTTCCCACCAAAGTGATAACAGGTCTTCCAGTAACATCCAAATAAGTAAAATGGAGCGAGCGAGGCAATTCCTTGACACCATAGGGAGTCCTTAATTTAATATCACTGCCTCCTTCGGGTAGGATGATTTTGACAGTAAGATCTTCAACAACCATTGTGTCGTAAATGTGGTCCAACAAACGCATTTTCAAAAGATATTGACTTCCTTCGGCGAACAAATATTCATAGGATGGCACGTTGTAACCGATGACGTATCTGGTCTTCCATCCTCCAAACAACGGAAACCTTGGACGCAGAGTCAATTCGACCGAATCATGCTTCACGTACATGTTTGAAGTAGAAATGTTACCAATGTCATCTCTGTAATACACATCTCGCGAGGCAGCTGGCAAAATTGTCTTGAACGCTTTAATAGACGAAATTCCGGAGTTTGGCTCTCGTTGATAATCAAAACGCGAAAACGATCCCTGTAAGCAAATTCAGTTATATTATAAAAAGTTGTATTATATAATAGTTTTAAACTCAATCCTTAATTTGGCAGCAACAAACGAAGAAAATACTCAAAATCTCAAAATACTTTTGAAATCTCATCTCATCAAGCATCCGTATTCAACAACTCCCATTCATTTAAATACTAACGACAATGAAGATAAATATTTTTGTGACGGCTACAATTACGAAAAAAATAGCATATAAGCTTTGCTTGAGAGGTGACTTACTTCATTCAACTGATGCGATTCTGTGTACAACAATTAAATAATTCAACTCATCAGTATCAGGAGTCGGCGCAGCCGAGGCCTGATGACTGCACAGTGCACGGAACATTAGGCAAGAATCAATAGATTATTGAGCATAGATTCTGTGCTGTGATTTGACGTCGGAGCGAAGCTCCGACGTCCACAGCGCAGGATTTATGCTCAATAATATTGATTACACGAGCTATTTTCAAGGCTGCTGGGATAATCTTAGAGGTTACAGCAAAAAAAGGTTGCCGCGTAAATAGCGAAGTATAATTATGATTATATGAGCGCTACACTACCGTGTGCCATAATTAGAGAGTGTAACGGGCGACGCGGAGTGGGCGTGAAGCATAATCATAATTAACAAGCAATAAGGGTGATGATGAAGGCCAAACTCAAACTATTAATATTATTTCAATATTTTTAGAAACCAATAAATTCTTACTTTTAACTTGGCTCCTGTATGAAGAATTTCGATGTGTTCTTCAACAGCAATATTACCCCAGTGTGAAACTTCAATTGTTCTTTCCATCTTTGTTACTGTCAAGAACGGACTGTTGTTTTCGTAATGAACGACACACTCGCTGTAGGTCAAGGGCGCAATGTTCTCGTAAGGTCCGAAAGAGATCGAGTTTTCCGACTGAGAGAAAGGTTTAAGTTTCGTAAAAGATTCCACATTTCTTGACGACAAGGTGACTTTGGTTAGTTGCCTGACAATCTTGTAGGGGGAATAAACGTAGTGATTGCCAACGAATTTGACTAACTGCTTATCTTTCTGAGTAAGCTCTACTGGGAATGGTTGCAGGAAGCGGGTGAAGACAGTTTCCACTTCAAGATCGACTGTTTTGGATTTTGTTAAATCAGCTGGAAGCTCCACACGGTACACCAGAGCTTCTCCCAATGAGGCTAACTGAATGACACTCGTCTTCAGAGGTTTCGAGTCTTTGCTGACACCAAAGAAGGATAACCTTGATTTCATTTGAGGCTCGATTGCAAAGATAAATGTCTTGGTCGGTGACGCGTTGGTATTTTCTAGCTTCAGTTTATAAGTCGTTTGAACAAGCTGTGAAGAAATGTCAATTGTTCTGTCGACGTTTAGGATTGTGAGATCTTCGACCCGAACCTGTTGAGCTGAAGACAACTGGTTCAAGAGTATTACTGCCATAGTCAATTGGAATAATACACCCATGATGGTAGTCGTTCACTTCCAAAAGTATCACTGACAAAAAAACTGCAGATCAAAAATTTTCATATTCAATATTATGTGTATAGTATCACTGATTTTTGAGCGAATTTCCTAATTCAACCCTGAAGTGAAGACTTATTAGGGGCAGTTTTGGCAAAAAAATCTTTGTAAATGAATAATAAAATGGGAAATAGCGGTATAGCTCCATGGTAAGATTTGGTAGGCTGCAAAGGAAGACAATAATAGATCCAACAACCATCCATTCTATTACCATTGTCGACATCTGAATTGCTAATTTGCTTATTTATTTTCAATAATCTTAAATTATAATTAAATTTATTTTCCTAATAACATCCCTTATAAATCTTCAGATGCCAGAAATCGAATATTAAAGAAATTGTCTACTGGTGATGGACAATGTGGAAACTCTCCTGAGACTATGCCACGACGATTGAAGATAGTAATACTCTTTGACTCCTTGGATGACAAACCGACATTGCATAACTTTTAAAAATTTGCTGTACTTACCTTTCTGAGGTTTCAATTTCCAACTCCGACGGAATTATCCAAAATAAGTGATATCAGTCAGACTGTCACCTTCTCACAGTACAGTCAAGCAGTCTTTACTTTTACACGTCACCCGGCTTCTATTCTCAAACTCTCAATTCTTGGCAGACTCAGATCCAGATCGTGTTCGTAATCAAAGGAGTTGACAATAAGGAGCGGTAAATTTAATATTTTTTCATATGGATGAGTTTCTGAATTACCGCAAATTAACTAACAGCATACAAAGGTATTATAGACATCCACAACATCTATCTGTGTTATTCTAAATTTTGGAATACATTCAGAAACGGGCTAATTGTAAATACCTAGTACAGCAGTGCAGAGAAGTACAATTAAGGAGTGCGAGAGATAGACATCTAACCCGCTGCGTCGCGCCGCCGCGGATCATATTATGTACTGTCGGATTCACATTGATATGCACTTTTTCTCTCTTAATCTCCTTCTATTGGTCGATTTATTTGAAATACACTCCTCTGATTGGTAATTACTAATTACTATGACAAATGAGGAGGCGCTTCAGTATATGTTGTAGTACTATGGTCACTGACCAAAATTAGTATGGCTCAAAATCAATTCTGGGCGCTCCTTCCCACAGATATGGGGGGTCAAAGATAAGCAATCAGAGCTGTCATATTTCAAAAACTATCACGAAAAGGGCAACATGTGGCACACCAATCGAAAGCTACTACTTTACACTTACTTTAAAAATACTATAAAGTACGCAGGCCAGAAGGCAGCCTTTTGTTAAAATTTCAACCAAGAAATTGTTGAAAAACATTTTTTTCAAAAAAAAATCTAGAGACTTTGGCCTCTAACACTTTGACAGCTACTTTTTCGATAATAAAAGGGAATTTTATAAAAGTTGGACAACGTTGAACGACACGCAATCCCGCATAGGCACGTTTATGAATCTTTACTTTCCTTAAGGCGAAATTAGACTTCCAATTTGACAAAACGGGAACGGGAATTATGGGCTGTTCACATAGTAATGTGCAAAATAACAAAAACCCACGCGCGGGAAAGTACATATCACATTCTATGTGAATGGACCTATTTTCCCGTTCCCGTTTTGTCAAATTGGAAATCTAATTTCGCCTTTACTTTTCCTGTAAAATTGTCGTAGTTCGAATGTAGTATTCATAGATTCCACTAGTTGGTACCCCGCCTTCTTAACCTGCAAAATTGTGTACCTACCTTGGAGGGAAACTGTTGGCAACCCGATTTTAAAAAACCAAGGGCCCTTCTTCTGGGGAAGGATACATTTAACTAACTATTTTAGAGTTTAGTGCGCATACATCTAATATAAATGTGAGTGCGCACGCCCGCACCTAAATTACATGCCAACTCCAAAATTCGAGCACATTTTGTTGCAAAACTGTTTTTCAAAAAGAAATGACGATCTGAATATGAACGTCTTTACCATTTTTGGAGCCACAGTTCCTAGATAAATAACCAAACTAAATTTTAATAATTACCCTATATTTTTCTGTGCAGTAATTACCGTTATGCCCAAAATGACGGCACGCTTTCGGCCGTTTTGATTGGTTGCGGTAAATGGCGCGAGTAAGTCCTCAGCAGGCAGCCGTGTAATTTCACTCGGGCCAACAACGGCGCGCGGCGGATCAACTACGGAGTACTTCGCTTATCATGTTACACTCTATTTCCATGTGTTACACATACTAAAGATTGATATTATGTCGGATCTAGATATAATATTATTATTATCAATCTTTAGTTTGTTGGTTGCCAAATTGATGCCTAACCTCTGGAGAAGAGTCAGATGAGCAGGGGTAGGAAATTTATTTATTTATTTTCGCAAAATATTTACTAAAAATTTACTAAAAATTGCCAAAATATTTACTTAAAACTGGAAAATAAGCTAACTATTGTCAGAACACTTAAATATGTTTTCAGTTATCCATGTAGTATGGGGCATAAAACATAAAATCTACGATTTTGTTTAGCACGAAGCACAATATTCATAACTTTGTTCGACACGAAGTATAACATTAACATTTTGATTTGGCAGGGAGAATAAAATCTACAATTTAAAATGAATTTAAAATGATTTTCACTATTAATTCATTTGAAATTTATTTATTTAACAAACACAGCTAAAAATCATACAATATCCACAATGTAGTATAAAGTGTAAATATGTCATACTTTTTTGGGAGAAATTATATTTCTCCTAGAGTTGTTGATGTAGAAAGACATTGATCTCTACAGATCTGTGGAATGCTCCCCCACAATGCTTTTTTGTGTTAGTTTCTAAATTTCATCTCTGTTTCGGAGATATAACTGTCTATTTGATACATTTTGCTATAATTTTCAAAAACAATTGTATCTCCGAAACAGAGCTAAAAGTTAGCAATAACGCTCTATAACATTGCACATTGTGGGGGAATATTTCACAAGTCCGTGGAGATTAATAATGTCTTTCTACATCAGCAAGTCTAGGAAAAATATAATTTACCCCAAAAAAAGTATGACATATTTCCATCGCATACTAGATGGGAGATGTTATATGGCCCATTGAAAATACCTGCCCACCCGTGGCAACAAAGTAAACAAATATTATATTTCAATAATATTATTGGTAATGTCAAGATGCTTCGATTCCATGGCTCCTGGAGTTGCCATGGGGATCAAATCCCATTGGGTAATGTCATGCGAGCTTCATTTTATGACCCATAGCTGTCTTTCATGAATATTTATTAAATATCCTTGGAGATTTTCGTAATGGGAGGATTAACGAAAAAGATAGGTCAATGATATTTCAGTCATATATACCTGCTTTGGAATTACATGATTACCCTCGCTTTTTAGCGCACCTTTTGGATTCGTAGAAGAAATTATTTCCTATATTTTACATGGTACTTGTTTATAAATAGTACAAAATTGTAAATATTGCAATTAAAAAGGTCGAAATATTTAAATATATTTATTTACTGTCGGATTCACATTCATATGCGGTCTTGCCTCGCAACCTGTCAAACTGCTTCCCCACCATTGGTCAAATTAT
>JAAAYG020011766.1:0-23108 GCA_009936455.2 Tomocerus minor
TATTGATTTACCGTTATAGAAATCCAATGTCCTGTAAAAATACTAGATCTTTCCAAAATTGTAACAAAAAACTAAGATCTGTCTTTGTGAAAGCTTTGATGTGGTATGACCACGAAACAAAACTGCTACAAGCAGTAGAATTAATTTATGAGAAATGGAAATCATTATTTAATAAGCATGCTCAAGCAAAGAAATATTTAAACCCAGCGTTATTTTAAATAGTTGATGTATCTGTTTCATGTGAAGATAGACTTAAATATCACTAAGATGAGCGGCTGATTCCAGACTTCATCACAAGTATGAACGAAGGAAGGAACAAAAAGCGTAACATAATTGTAGATTTACAAGATATTGCCTAAATACATTGGTGACTCTCACCAATGCAGATGTTTCTGTTATATGTATCATTACTACTTAATGTTTAAAATGTAAATAAAGAACATTTGAATTGTATTGCATTGGAATTGCATTACCCTACAAGAGTGTAGTGCAGTAGAGAATGCAGTGAGGTGCGCGTTAATGCTATTAGGAATAATTCCACCTTTAGGAGTGCTTCTCGCCTTTGGAGTAAAGTCCGTCGTAGGAGTAAAGTCTGTCTTTGGAGTAATTCCCTCCTTAGGAGTGATTCCTGTTAGGAGTCCTTCGCTCTTTGGAGTCGTTCCATGTAATCATTAGCGGGAAGGAAGTGTGAAGAGTTAAAGGATTGAAGCGGAGCAAGACATTGGATGACTGGAACATTACATTACAGAGAGAGAGAGAGCACACAATCAGGGTCGAAAACGAAATCGATTGAGCTGGAGAAAGAGAAGGCGCAGAGAAGGAGTTTTAGCTGCACTCTTTCTTCAGAAGTCTGACATGGTCCTCCAATCTTGCATACTTGGTTCATGTTGATAGTTCTAACTTGTAAGTAGAGTCTCTAGCATCACTTAAGTTACCATTCCGTGTATAATATTACGCTATGTCCAGACTAGGGCCCTCTCTGCCCAAAAGTAGATAGAGAGAAAGAGAGCTGGAGCCTGGAAAACTCTATTTGGTATTCTATTTGTACTGTGCAGATCTCGTCCTCTCCTAGTCGACTATTCTTTCCATGTATTCATAAACATATTTAGGAGTTCAGTGCTAGAAATACTAAACTATTTCCGAAAGCATACTCTTTATCTATTATATAGTCAGTATTAAGTATTATTGTGATCCTTACATATTATGCGTTTCGGCTATTACAAGATTACATTTCTATTCTCCAGTGAATGCTTGTTCACGTTTATTCTCAGTATTGCCCTTGCCTTGTAGAGGGATATAGGCAGGGCTGCCTTATTCACTTCAGTACTTGCAACATAGTATTAGTAGTCTTCTCTCACTCTCCTTCCAAAGTAATAACATCAGAGAGCGGATTCCGTCTGTTGTAATACATCAGGGGAATTCTCTCTGTAATAATGCATGGATTTTTCATTCCCTCTAATTATTATCTGGGTGTGCGCATAAAAAGAATAATCAAATCGGGGTCAGGCCCACGAGAACCTCATAAAGATTTCAGCAGCAGGGACGCTCATCAATTACACAGTTCATTTCAACTAAAAGGGATAAGCTGATTCTCATTTTAAACATCACACTCATTTTTACGTACCATTAACGACTGCTCATTTACTTTCATTGAAACTCTCTTTCCAGCAGTTAGCATGTAAATTGAAAATAATGAAATATTTTACCCATTTCTCTCTGTAATAACAGTTATGAATACTTACTACAGATACAAGGACCTACTTTGATTTTAATATACTCACGAACCAACTACCTACTACTACAACCATTTAGACGAGATTAACGAATGATGGAGATTCTCCATTCATTGTAATGCGCAAATTTTCCTTGGGCCATCTATTTACTAATCAGAGACAAGAGAATTCCCTGGAGTAAATATTTTTCAATGCAGTATCTCTGTTGATAATAACACTTTATTATTACAAATGTAAATATTGTAACAAATTTTTACTTGTTTCCTATGTACCTATGTGCTTATGCATGCAGTGTGTATTTCGTCAGGTTGTTAACAGAAAACCAAAGTAAATAAACAAGAAAATACTCTTACATCTAAAGTTTAGTAACAAAATATTTACCTATCCGATAACTCTCAAATTCGTTTGATAACAATTTTTCTCAGCATGCTTGTAACACTTATAAATCACACCAATATACAATTTTTCAATGGGGATACGTGTGACCCTTCAGAACTGCTGCCTATCATTCAAGTTACCGTGAAAAATCTTTGTGTCAGCAGGATCATATCAATATCACGTGTACACTAAACCAACCAAATGCATTTAATGAACCAAGGAATTTGTGTGGCAGGGGACAGTTCTACCATTCTAGTGCCTTTTCTAATAGCTATTATAGTTAATACTCTTGGATTTAAAACAATGGCTATGCATTTCTGTGTACAGTCTGCTTATTTGGACAGCATTGGTATAATACTTTGGAGCCTTGAAACTTTTGTAGATAAGCTGTAAGGCTGAGTTCAAACTATTTTAATAACTATAGAAATTACATTAGGAGAGTTCTTGAGAACTCTCTTGTAAAGTACAAATTCTAGTTATTTGAAAAGGGTGAAACATTTTGAGCTATTATTATAACGAAGTCAATATGCGTCATAAGATTTTGCATCGGGGTATGACACTTTTTACTAGACAAAACTTTTAGATAAGCCAAAATTGGTAAACAAAACTGTTGTACCTAAAAAGTATAAGATGATTCACAGTAAGAGAAATGTTCAACCTTTAGTCATCTTGTGACGCTTAGTAATAAAAATGTCTACAAAAAACAATGAGTAATCCATGCATGATAAACGTCTTTCGTTGAATAACTATAACGGAAAAACAATCTGTTAATTATGTTAATTGAATTGCGACAGTGCATCTCAATAATCTCAAATAATATTCTGTGCTCATAGAACGAAACACACAAAGGTACAGCTACGGCATCCCTACCCTTCCATGAAAGTTAACATGGTAAATCCTGCCGCTAGATGTACATACACTAATCCCTAGAAATCCTAAAACTCAATGGACTCTGACGCGATTCTTTGGCTCTATCACTAAAGAACTTTTCTCAAGAAATCAACATTTTCCAAATGTTAATTAGGCTTAAAATTTTCAATTGAGTGTTTTTGTATTCTGGGTAAACAGATTCTCAGATCAAGTAATTATATAGGTACGGAAGTCAAAATTCAAACACGACAAGTTTTTTAGTTATTATAGTTATGTAGATTTTCGTTTCTTTTCTCTTCATTTGTCGACAAGTATTTTTACAAAGCACAAAAGATTGTATTGATAATTTGTCGTTGCGAATGTTAACGCATATTCATTGGAGTCGGACAGTTGGAGCACATACATAGTAAAAGAAGATTTTTATAAACATTCAAATACTGCAGGGGATATTTACTTTATATAAAATCATCTTAGAAATATCCAGATTGATCGACCCTATGATTTGGTCTGGAGGACGAAACTTTGAGCGTCAAAACAATCTACTAATTCCATCGTTGAAGCTTTAAGCTATAAGATTTGCATTCAATAATTACTAATAAAACCCCACAGTTGATACCATTACTGTCCGTTTTCGCAAATCTTAAATGATGACATTGATTCGTATTTGCCTATTTCTGAATTTCGAGTTTAGTTCACAATCTTAATGAAAATCTGTGGGAATATTATAGATTGAAGTCAACAAAGTTTTTCGAAAGGCAATGAAAATCTTTCCTGTTAGTGCTATCTACATCTCAATCTCGGAACTTTGGCAAAACTACAAAATTAAAACGATTTGAGAAGTTCTATTTAAGATGCTATATGCATACATTGAAAAAGCAATCATTAATTTTGAAAAACTAACTATTACAATTCCTCTAATAGATGATAATTTATATAAAGTGCCTATAGCAAGGTATCTATAAAGTGCCTATAAAGTACATTTACTACAATTCGGGAAACAATTCCAGTAGAAGATAACTAGGAATCTCGGCTTTAATCCCAGTTGTAAATGCTGTAATACATAAAATTAAAGCAAGCGTTTAGCCATTCTTCAGGAAAATGTGGTATATTTACTTAGGAACGTAACAAAAATGTGGTTTCTTCACCAGGCATAAAACTCTCATAAAAGTGTTGGCTCTGACTGAACACAGTTTCAAATTTCAAACAAGACCTTAAGGATCAGTAGTTGCTGTAAGCTTTAAAGTATGATAAATTGATGTAGAGAAACTAAGATTTATACTTTGACCTGTTGACGACAAGCTTAATTATTTATATTTTGGGTTTGCTGCCCACTCTATCCATAGGATTAGGTTAGAAGACTGGAAGGAAAAGCTGTATGAATAGTGTAGCAGTTGTGAAATATGAAAGCTCTCTTGTTTGTTCTGCATAGTTTATAAATAACAGGGCTCTAATGTTTTCAGAGTTATCTTCATTATCTTCATGTATGACTTTGACAAAAGTGAGAGATTATGAAAACACGATCCAGTTATCACCGTACACTCCACAGTGCATCTGTGAGTGTGTGACGCTTCATTACATTATGCATTAGCTATTCGTACAACTGTTGACTATGATTAAAATTTAGGTCGACTTCAACTCATGTGATGGCTAGGCCCAGAGCACGAGCTTAAAGTAGTAACGATGTCTATAGCTTATTAATTCGTAGTAGATTTGTGTGGAGAGCAAATGAGAATCCAGTCGGCTGTCCTATGATAACTTCCACCCTCTCATCTCAAACGAATGGACTGACCTAGATACAAGGTCAATTTATGATCAGCTTAAACGGGCAAAGAGTGTTAAATAAAATCAATTGACTGCGATAGAATTAGTATAATGTGCTGAAAGAAACCACAAAATGGGTTTAGGGTAACTTTAGCTTACAAGTAACGATGTCATGTAGTCTGACTTGGTTGTTGAATAAATTCCTTCTATCATCAACGACCCAACTTAAATATGCATGTGGATGAAAGGGGCTGTCCGTTCGGCTGACATCCACCATTTTACAAGGCAAAGTTACCTACGAAGACAAGTTATTAAAGTGTACCGTATATTTTTCAGTTCAGATCCGCGCTAGACATTTCCTTTGCAAACCTTTTTCGCAACTTTTCAGCCTACAATGCAAATGTGCCGTAGTAGTACATTGTTAATATGCCCAGAGTCAATAAGATGTAGATTAGAAGAACACGCTACATAACCAGTATACTGAAAATGTCATGTCATTAGTAATGCATAGCATCAATACTCGATGCAACTGTTGCAATAAGTTAAATGTGATAAGCCAGTTATTTGCTTACGTGTTTATTTTGCTAAGAAAAACAATGTGAAAATGATAGGGGATCATAACAATGCATGAGCAAGTGCACATAGTGCTAATACTTACTACTCCACAATATTTATTTTCTACTACTGTATCTGTGTGAAATGATAAAAACGACGAGAGTACAGATATGATATACTAGGAGGTTGAAGCCAATGTCCGTCAATTGACTTAATTGTATACACAGAATGCACGGACGGATAGACAGGAGGTGCAAATGAACTTGCTTCGCAGAATTCGCACTTCACAATCAAGTAATGTGAGAAAGAATATGATATACACAGGCTCTAATTATATAAAGAGCCACATGCATGCAATGTGTAAAGTGCAATTGAAATATAGAACTATATATATACCTACCTAGTGAATATATATAGAGGCAGAGAATGCAAACTTTAATGCTACTAACCTTTCTTTTTTTCACATTTTCTAGCGCTGCATAAAATTGCATTGTCACGTCATTTTCCTGCATGTGCCATTCTTGTAGACACTCATAACAATGTCATTTGTGCAGTATAGCTTCCTAGAGAATGTATACATTTCTCTAGATTTGCAATTTGCAGAAGGTGGGAGTGTGGTCGTTGCATTTTAAAACTATAATTTTGCACTAAGTGCTAACTAGAAAGCTTGCCGAACATTAAGTTAAAGTTAGGAATTAAGAATGTAGAGAGAGAGGGATATTTTATTACCCTTGCCCGCCCTGCTCTGCACACCTAAACGATATATGCAATTCACTTGGACAGATAGCTAAAGAGGTAGATTGCACATTGTTTAATAAGGATTTTTATGTGTAGTGAGTAGTACTTGACTATCTGCACATCTAAATACAAATGAGTTGATGTTGAGCATACGTTGTATAGCTAGATGGATTAGTAAGAGGAGCCGGGCTGTAAATAAACAATATATATACAAAGTTTACGACGCCTTCTCAGAATAGACAGTCGAACATAAAACATGCAAAGTACCGATTGTAAATCAACATTTTTGCATAGGGAAAGAACTACCTTGAACCATTCTCCAAGTTTCCAATTACAATGCAAATTCAAAAAAACAAAGAAACGTTTGCACTTTACTAGCATATTTCTCTGCTGAAACGAAAAGCTATTTAAGTGAGAGAGAGAGAGAGAGAAGAGCATATGCCAGATTATTCATGTGCACGTATAAGTACATAAGTAGAAGAATGATGTGATGTGCTATATAATTATGCTGAGTGAGTGAAGTGAGCTAGATATTAAATTAACACTGGTATCACAAGGGAAAAATTTAATTCCACCAACATGGTCATGGATATTTAGATGATGAGCCACAAGAGTGAGTCTGAAAAGCTACTAGGTATGCTTCAGAAACAACAAGTTGTTGCAGAAGAGGATTTTTACGCAGTCAATTAAGTTTTGACGCGTTTTCTACGGGTAGAGGATTCCACCCATTCCGTGCCGTTTTGTTTTGATCAGAAAATAAGTTCTCATGCGTACGTCGTCGTACGTTCGTGAATTGTGTAATTGTCAGTTGACTACAAAGAATTCCACATTAGATGATATCCTTAGCATAAGTAGAGGACAGTTCAAAGGTAAAGATAAGTCGTTTAGTCTGTCTGTCTGTCTGTTGCATTAGCTATAAGGACTGAGGAAAACTTTTATTATGTACACTGACGTACAGAAAGGTAAAGAAAAGAAAACCAGGAAAGGCAAGGGGTGGAGTAGAAAAGCATAGATAACATAATACAGCAAAGCGAGTAAAATGTAAATTCTCGTTAAACCAGTTTCATTTGGAATTAGACTCGGCAGAAGCTTTTTGCAACGTATATTATGATTTACGTTTTGCATTATAATAAGGTAGAAAGAGCTTCCAGTCGAGAGAGAGAGAGAGAGAGAGAGAGAGAGAAGACAAAAGGCTCTTTGCATGTTTGTCCTATCTGTTTACCCTGATAATGTATAGGTGGTAATAATTTTGCGGAATAAAATTTATAATAATAGGTTTGCGATGTGATGCATCCGCATCTGACCTGGCAAGTTGCATGCAGTTAGTTGCAAGAAAACAATAATTGTTAATAAAATAAGTAAATTGAGTGGTTCGTCTGATTGTACTGGTTTACATACACATATACTAAAGCTACATGCCTAGTCAGACAATAACTACATGAATAAATACACGAAGCAAGTGTCTACGCTCCTCGTTATACAACTAGAGAATGCATGGAACTACACCTCGTCAATTCTCTTTGTGTAACTTGGTATGTACATCTGCTATAGGGAATTAAATCACTTTGAACATCCTTTCATATGGATTCTATATGGTTTCAGACAATGCTCTTATAGAGATAGATCACAGGTACAAGAAAATTCTCGTTCCCATGCATGTCTAGATGGGATGATGTGATAGAGGGAATGCTATGCCGAACTTTGCTATGCAATGGTGTTCCAGGTCATTTTAGTATATTGAGCCAGCATAAAATAACTTTACATTGTTGAAGAGCAAGAAATTCTTTATGGATTAATAGAAGACACACGTGTGGTGCCTATATGCACCTCTGTAGACACTCCAATCTACGCTCTCTCCTCAAAATATTATTATAAGCTATCTATCTTTCTCCCAAATAGACATGCAGACAAGACAAAACACTTATACGGGAAAAGTTCCACTTTATAACGTGGCAAACTTGGTTTCTATCAAACTTTGAGTGTGTCTTAAGGATTAGAGAGAGAGAGAGAGGACGGATGGTCAGTGGAAATGAGTTACAAAAGTTCCAATTCATAGCAGACTTATGCTAAGCGTGTAAATAACTATAAAAATGCAGTAACAAATGTGTATAGGATGTATGAAAATGGATGGTGAAGCTATTTAGACGGATTTTCTGGCTAATGTAATGCAATGCAATGTACAAAGTAAGAGTGAGCGATAGAGATACAGATACATACAGCCAGCGAGACTCTGTACATGCAATGCTAGTAAATACAAACACAAGTGTCAGAGAAATTTTACATAAGGGGGTTCGGGATTATCTCTTGAACACAAAGCTTCTTCTATATATGGAAAATTTTGATTTGGCAGCAGTGCGAGAAGGACCGAGCTACGTCACTTGACGTTCTAGAGTGGGGTTGCTGCGAGTCGTGAAGACACAAACCATCCCCTCGGTCTACTACTTACTTGTGTTATGGATTTCTAAGTGTGGATGGGATATGTTCAGGATAGATTAGATTTTATGTTGGCATCTCCTAATATTCTAATAACAATACACAGAACAAGGTAGTGTATCACTCCACAAACTCCATCCGATCCTGTGTGTTTGATTTTCTTAGTGTGTAGTTAGTTAGGAAAAGGAGTTGACTTGACTGTACATAGATAGTTGATTGCTTACTTTAATGCTAATACACAGAGTGTCAACTTTCCTATAGTGAGTTAGCCTTAGTCTTTAGAAACGAGCCACCATCATCAAATCTCTCCACTCGGTGCAGTTTTTCTGCACTTTTCTGTGCTGCATAGGTGATAGGAAAAGATTCAGAGAGAAGAGGGTGCACTTCCTCTCACCCGCGGAATATTCGGCAGCTTTTTCCATTAATTAGTGACTGACATAAATCCGCCAAAATGTTTGATGTTTTCGGATCCGTAAAATCTCTCTTGAAGATCGATAGTGTATGCATTGATAACAATGTCTTTCGACTTCACTACAAAGCCACCGTCGTCATCTTGGTCGCCTTCTCCCTTCTCGTCACCTCAAGACAATACATCGGTGACCCGATTGATTGCATCGTCGATTCTAGCATTGGAGGAGATATCATGGACACATACTGCTGGATTCATTCTACATACACACTCCCCGATAAATTAGGAGCTGAAATCGGTAACCTATGCTTTTCAATGTCGAATCTATGCTAACGTATGGAGAGAAAGGAGCGGTTTTATTAATTTTTTTCTTTGTTCTTGCCGTTTTATAGGAGTTGTTGTTCCTCACCCGGGTGTTAGTGGATTAACCAGCAAAACTGATACAGTAAAATACCATAAATATTATCAGTGGGTGTGCTTCGTTCTTTTCTTCCAGGCTCTACTTTTCTATGTAAGTAAAGAAACATTGCGTCATTCTATTATGATTAGTTTCTAAGAGAAGATTCTCCCAAAAGACACAACATTATGCTCTGAAGTGCCCTTAAGAATGATGATTTGAATTTTTTTTCTTATAGATTCCACGTTATTTGTGGAAGACATGGGAAGGAGGCCGGATCAAGATGCTCGTTATGGATCTGAACTGCCCGATTGTGGATGAAGACAATAAATGCGGTCGTAAAAAACTCATCCTGGACTACTTTGTGTCAAATATAAAGAATCATAACTTTTATGCGTTCCGATTCTTCTTTTGTGAAGTTCTCAATTTTGTAAATGTGGTCGGACAAATATTTTTCATGGATTTTTTCCTCGGAAATGAATTCACGACTTATGGCAGTCAGGTTTTGTCATTCACCGAAGAAGATCCTTACAACAGGGTAGATCCAATGGCTAAAGTGTTCCCGAAGGTTACAAAATGCGTCTTCTCCAAAGTGAGTTTTTTCCTTCTTTCTGAAACCGAATCTATTTTTACGTACGTATGCATAAGTAGTAAAACGCAACTTCTTTTTCTCCGTCATCCATTCATTCCAAGATGACTCTAAACATATGCGTCCAACAACTGCTAACAAACAATCTTACTTTTTTCGTTTTTAGTACGGTCCGGGAGGTAACATCGTGCCATACGACGGTCTTTGCGTTCTTCCTCTGAATATCGTCAATGAAAAGATCTACGTATTTTTATGGTAAGTAAAAATTATGAATGATTTTCTGTTTTCATAGAATGACCTTTGTTTCCCACACTTTGCAGTCTATTTGGCACACAACGTGAAGTAGCATCACTCACATTTATTATTATTACCCATATTATGGCGTTATTGTGTAGTAAGTTAGGTGTTTATTACGGCGATTATGAATGAACTCTTTTGCATGATATAGTTACGCATATCTGAAGGTCATATTTAATGTAGATTAGGACAGGACAAAGACAACAAACATTCTTTGTTTTTTACATAGGGCATGTCATTAATTAATTTATTATTGAGCGAATTTCAGTGTGTGTTAATGCACTCTTCACACTTTATGACTGTTTAAACAATTGAAAAAATGGAAAACCCGGAAATGCAATTAGAAAATGATATTTGCTCAGGGCATATCGTTAGCTCTCTCTCTCTCTCTCTCTCTCATTCACCACTTTTTCATGTGTACATATAAAAATTCTAAAAATAAATACACTCGTGCGTTTGTGCGTAATTTACGGAGTGTTTGTACGTACACATATGCATTTTGCTTGCACTTTATTTTGAGAAGAGAGATGCTACACTACGCATGTAAAAGTAGACTATGGCCAGAGAGAAGAGCAGACAAGACCACAACTAGAACTCTTGGAGCTTATTCAATTTGTCCTTGTCATTTATTTCCTCGATCCCGGATACTTTACATATTAGTTTCATTATAGGATATTATAGGTTTCTATTCATCCGGCCAATATTTTGATAGGGCTACGCATATGTTAATGTAGTTTGGCCTACGCCTCGACTCTCCTAATCTTCAACGATAAGTTGAAGCGGAAGGAATAAAAACGTGTTTGCCATAAAACTTGAAAAAGCATATAGATAGTCGTATTTACATTTAAAACAAAGTACGAGGTCCATTGTCCTGCGTGACTTAACATTTTGCACTATTAACTAACAAAATTTCCCTTTAATAATTACAGGTTTTGGTTCATCATTGTATCAGTGATATCAGGCGTTTCATTGCTCTACCGTTTGGCAACTGTATTAGGACCCCAAATCCGTATGTATCTTCTGCGAGCCAAATCCCGACTGTCTGATCCCCAACAAATTGACACGATATCCCAGAAATGCCAAATCGGAGATTGGTTTGTCCTTTACCAATTGGGGAAAAACATGGATCCTTTGATTTACCGTGAACTGATTCAAGACTTGGCTCGTAGACTCGACGGAAGAGACACAGTCTAGTAAAAATGATGATGACAGACGCAAAAGTGAATTTTTCAACTCACAGATCCTGCATTTTGGTAGTAGGTACTTTTTGGTACAGTCGCATTACTGATTACAAAATTAAATACTGGAGATGACATCTGTAGTACATACTAGTACATATATTTTACTATATGCTAGAGTGTTCAGAGTCTATAAAAACATCACAAGCTTCCATATTAAATTAGATTCATTCCTCTTTGATGTATAATACTAAGATTTGTGTGCAGCCTATTTAGATATTTCACAATCATATCATAATCAATGCTGCTCTAAAAATGAAAAACTGTTTGTAAATTAATTCATTAAGATTATATAGCATAATGAACAAGTTAAAATATAAGGTTTGTTACAATATGAATAAGGAAGAAGAAGGAGTAAAAATAATTTAAAGATCTTTTCATATGAGATTTCTTTCGGATCTTATACATTTCTCCAGTGTGTTTCAACATTACAAGACATATCTATAGAGAGACAGTGAAGGTTCTCGTAGCTATTATACTTTTTTTTGCTGCTGCATAGTTGAGGCGTTTTGATGTTTATGTTGTGTAGTTAATATGTTTAACGGGCTGGAGACAGAGTTAGGAGAGTTACTTTTATTTAGTGACATATACAAATACAATACACAAATGTTTGTTCTGAGCTCTTGTCTGTGTGTATACTGATAATGGCTGACATTAAAATGTTATTACGTAGCTAGCTAGTTACTTAGGGTGGCTAATCTGTGGTAAGAAATATTTAGTGTGTAAGTCAAATCAATGTCTGTGTTCTACATGGAACATTATTTTTTAGTTTTGCAACTCCAAATTGTGTTTATTTATCATGATATGATCTACTACGGAACGAACCACCTATCATCAGTCTTTCTTTCACTCTCTCCTATCTTTAGTATTTATCTAAATGTGTGAGTACATAAGGAATAAGAAGAAACATTATGGTGTTTACCGTTAATGTGTTCACTGTAACGTTCACAATTATTAACTATGTTATCGTATGTGTAGCAAATAGGTAACTGTGTACCTAACTTTTAAAAGAGACAGTAAAAACACTTTTGTAAGCAATATTATACTTACTCTCACACATTATGCAAATACCTACGACCGAGCATCAAATGAATTCCATTTCATAAAGAGAAACTACTATATGTGACATGACTTAATGTATTTAACTAACGTTATTATTTCCTATCTCATACTTCACTCACTACCTTATCTACCTATATAAGGAGAATAGTCTTTAGCACTGCTCTTATTTGCAAATCAAATCAAAGAACAGCTAACAAATATATACCTATCTGTTGATGATAACCAGAAGTTTATGCAAGCAATGTAATATTGCATAACTATTCGGATCTTCTCTTTTTGCACTTTGGCTGGATGGGATCCTTTTTTTCTTCCTTTCAGACATACTCTGCATGCATATGTGGTGAGCTAATAAAAGGATATCTGAACAGCTACATAGCTTCACCATTCCACGTGTTGTTTTGTTATTATATACTTGTTAGAACCATGTGGAAGAATCCTCCTTTAGATACTTTACGTTCATATAAGTGTGAGATCTATGTAGGTGTAACATAAATTCATAAATGTACTGTGTAGCTTATTATTATGTGTGTAGGGATAGTGTGGTAGAAATCCCTTTGTAGCATTACTAAGGAATTTATAGTCCTTTCTCAATAATAGTGAATTTTCCCTTCTAAAAGTCATTTTATAATCTATTTTCATATTTCCATTTTTGAATGGAGAGATTTTTTACTGTTTAAAAGGGTCTCTGATGAGAATACTAAAAGAGCCATGTGCCCAGGGTGTACTATACATTACTTTATTACGTGTTAATCTAAGAAAATGACATTTAATGTAGAGCTTACACTTACTAACTGTAAATCCTATTCCACAATGAAAAATAATATAACCTTCCCTTGTTGTTATGTAATAAGAAATTTTACTATTAAATAAAAAGAAAAAATCTATAAAACATCGTACACAGAAAGTACTATAAAGAGCATTTATTTTTCCATAAACAATCATAAACGTCATTCAGTGAGATGTTGATAGATTAATTGAAGCCTAAGAGTCTGTTCGTTATTGCGTTGCAACTTTCAGAAAATCAAGCCAGACCTGATTCTGTGAAAATAGTTTCTCTTCAGAGGAAAAAAATGCATAATATATCTGTAAATTGACATTCTAAAAGAAGATCGAGCAAGAAAATGGTTGGTGTCTGTCTGTAAAAATATGTATTGCCGTTAGTAAAATAAAGTTGCGTGCATACGAATTAATAAATTATTATATTAGTTACATTGCCTCTAATTATCATATGTATATTTACAGCTTGCCTTGCGTAATGCTAATTCCACGTTGGCTGTGTGAAGTAATTTCTAACAACTTGTTTTTCAACAAACATCAGAATTTCTCCCCCTTTCAATTAACCGTAATAGTAGATAGGTAGCTAATATGTAGGTACGGAGAAAATCACTGTCGGCTCAACATGAACATGCGATGTAAAATTTGTCTTAGCCAGAACCACATTGGTAAAAGAGCGAGTGGGAATTGTAGAGGATTACTTGTTAGCAGAGCATAGCAGCACAGAGTTATTTAGTATTAAAGGGATGATGATGGGAAGGAAGGTCAACCTTGTAGTCTAGTTTAAATTCATTTAAATTGCATTGTTTCAAGTTTGAATTACTTATAAAGCTATAGAGCGTATTAGACAGCATGCTTTATGTTTATTGTTGGATTACAATGCGCGGATGGACATGAGCAGGGAGCAAATGTTGATTTATGACTATTTAGTAACTGTCCACCAGATTTTTATCAAGGCCGATTTTTGCATCCTCACTAAAAAAATTCATACACATTCATTGAATTGTTTTGCCACTACTAATACTAACATGAGAATAAATGTAGAGCAGAATTATTATGTAGGATAGGGCTTGAGCTTGTTGGTTGTTGGGATGTTTTCATTTGCATAAGTGTGTTTTACAGACACATTAAATAAATTTAACACTTGTTATGAGTTGTGGTGGCGCAAATGAGTACGTAAAATTACACTCGAGACAACATCTTGTGTTTTCTCTCTCTTTAAACTGCCAGCGATTAAAGGAGCATTATGTTAACACGTCAAATTGTCAGCAGGAGGCATGTGTATGCTTATAGGAATTGGTGAGAAAACTTATTTCATGGAACATTTAATTCTAAATCCGTAAATGGACGTAATTATAAAATGCAGTTTCTCTTCTGTCCCATTATGGTAACATCTGGAACGGGTCATAGAAAAAATTCGAATTAAAAATGCATACTTTACGTTACCCTTTTGAATCCTATACACGATAGCACTGATTATAAGGCTGTACTGAAGCCGATGACATGAAAGACAGCTGCATAAATTGCTTAGTGCATTAACAATGCTTAAAATCCCACACTGTCATAAACGTAGCATTTCGTTATGAACAAGAAAGAAGTTGATTGCATGTAGGTAGGTAAATACAAATGGAAGCAATCTTCCCAGACATAGCATTAATAATCATTCTATCGCACTAATAATATTTTCTCACGATGCATACACTTATGCATGTCATTTACTTAAAATTTAATCTCATTTCTTATCTACATATATGCGGGTCGTTAACCATAGCCTATTGGCATTCACATACATTTACGCAAGTCTATCGAGCCATGGAAAATTTCCTGGCCCACCAAACACAAAAATCCATATGGATAGATAAAATTAAATATACTGCTGTTGATTTTACATCTTGACATGAGTCTCCACTTCACAATCACCTAAAGCTTCTCTTCCCTTCCATTTACATTAGTCATTTTTGACTGGAGATTGGCAATGTCTTCGCACGCGAGACATTATGCTGAGCTAGTCTCACTTTTTGCTTATTAATCTCCTTTGAAAAATTGTTGTAATAATACAGACGAGGTTTTACATTTGCTACGGGAATTTAACCGATTTTAAAATGCTTTGAGTTGAAGATTTGTTAAGTTCAGTCGGCTCTTATACAATTTCGGAGAATGAAAAAATTATTTATCTCAAATCTTCAATAGGTATTGCAGAAGGAAACGGTAATTCAGTAACTGCTTTGAAATTATCTGCCAATTGGTTCATTCTGGAACATTCATATATGAAATTGGGCTACGGACCATAATTTATTGGATTAAATGAGCATTATTATTATGTTAATGAGGTTGGCTGTGCTGTGTTGGGGGAACAGATGCTTTAATCTGGGAAATATGGGTCAGAATAATTAAATAATGAAATATTATTAAGAGGATTTAACCACTCGTGAAGAGTATTGCAGAGAGGTATTGAACTTTGAACTTTTCCTAGTCGTAGAGATAAATGTCGTTACATATTCTTTGTATGCATCAGTAGCAGTACCCTTAATTCATAAGAGTTTGTATTAATATGGATTTAGTGGGTATTAGCTATGATGTCACTCAAGTGGTTTTGATTGAATATGATGATAACTATAATATGTTTGTTCTGCTTCTCTCCGCATACATACTCAACGGCCTTCGAGAAGCATGTAGCATAAAGATGAGCGTAATCGCATTTACTTGTGAAAAGAGTAGTCTAGCGTAGTGAAGGAGTTGCCTCACATTTAAATTGATAAAGAAAAGCACACGTTTGTTTGTGGCAAATAAATAGTAAGAACTGGCTGAAGTTGATGGACTGCTGACGACATCACAGAAGCTGTCTGTTGTGTGATTTTGATTATTTGATTTATTCAATGTTGATAGTATGACCTAAATGTAACTAAATCGAAAAACTACTTCCTATAATCTGCTGAGTGAGCACATGGAAGAAATCTATATAAAAATGCAAAAAAATGCATTTGCTAAAGAGTAAAGATAATAAATATCGCTATGGGTCAAAGGCTGCATTATTTTCAACAAGGAAAAATACAAGGATAGAATTGTACTGGCTCCCGATTGAAGTTTTAGTTCCTAAGTGAATATCATTACTGTTTGCATTTCCTTCTGTACACTACTATCTTTGTGGGCCAGAAACTAAATATACATGGAAAATGTAAATCCAAGATATTTTCTTCTAGGAAATGAAAGAAAAGCAGTAAAATAAAACATAATGAGTTCTATCTACGTATGTACTTTATGTTATTCACTCCGTTCTTCGTCTATTAAGGCTGAACTAAATTCTATTCATGAACCAACATGATAATCTTAAAAGTTCACTCAGCAGATAATATGGATTTTCCAATCGTCTCACACTAAATATTTTTGTATTTTGTGGAAAGAGAATTCCTCCAATATGCATTTTATTTATAGTTTCTTAAAATCCATGTGCATGTACTAGCATAAGTAGTGCATACTTTATTGCTCACAGGTTCCTTTCGTCCCTAATTATTGCTATCGTCTGTCTCTATATCCTCCCAACACGCAGTATTCAAAACGAAAGCAATTTTAAAGAATGAGTAAGAAAATGAGTGTTAACGATTTTAAGAGTCAAGTCGCACAGGACAGAACGTCAGTATTTGTACAATGATACACAGAGTTATTTATACAAACTGGAGTTACACGTTGTGAGAGATTAAAAGGAGATAGGAAGAAGGCTGGCATGTTGCTTCTAAACTTTCCAGCAAGGACATGTTGAAAGAAATTCAATCCTAATCGTTGAGAAAAGCAAAGTGTATCACTGTACATTGTGATTGTTAACCTCCAAGAAGAATAGAAATACAATGCGGTCACTGAATGGCTTTGTAAACAAGATCAAAGTCCTTTAACCGATAGTATTAAAATAAACCTGGACTTCTGACTCCAATAACACCCACGAGCTTGACATTTAAAGGACAATAGGTTGTAAATATACCATAAACTTAGATATAATGCACCAAAAGAACAATTTTCTGGATTTTGCCCTTTCCGTAGCATGAAAATATATTAAATTTGAATGAATCATTGAAAGTACCAAGAAAATGGATATTATTGCTAAGAAATCAGATAAATTATCATGAGAGGCTATTAAGAAAGACTCCTTTGCTATGATGAAAATGAAGATAACTTCTACAGAACACTATTCGAGTGCCATGTTGGATGGATCTCAAAGAAAGTCAATTCTAGGCATCAGTATTCTAATGCATAATGAAGATTGCTAGTATTAAGCTGTAAAAACCAGATTCTCTGTAGAATTTTCTTGTTCAAATGCAGCTGTATAAATAAACAAACGTTAAATGTAATACAATCTATTATTTTTCTTTCGTGAATGCTAATTTTGCATTGCACAAAAAGTAGATGATGAGATGAAGTAAAACAGAGTTTGACCTGTTTTCTTTGTAATTCTTTCTCAGCACTCATTGTAACATTATGAAGGCTTACATCACAATAATACTACATTTTGATATCCATTTAGTAGTTATTTAGCTTTCTACGAAAGATTATCTTGAAGATCATTACCAGACTTAATCTGTCGTTTGAAGCGTGCCAGGTCATCCGTCAACTAATCTCCGCATAGTTACTTCAAGATAATCTCTGCAATCACCGAATTATTTTAATTCCATACAATGTCGACCGTTTTTGCAGCTGTAGATTCTTTGGCAAAGCCCTTTGTGTCCTCTAATAAAACATACAAAGTCAAAATTGACGAATGGGTATTCAAACTTCATTATCGAGTCACATTCGCTCTTATATTGCTCTTTTCTGCCCTGGTATGCATGAGAGAATACATCGGAGAACATATTAAGTGCCTGGCAATTTTTGAAGAAGACTCTAAAGACAAAGCTGTCGTTCCGCAAAATGTTCTCGACACTTATTGCTTCATCACAACTACATTTACGGTTTGTAAAAACATTGCAATATTACCTTCATTTCTTAATATTACAGATTCGAATCTAAAGATCATGTCGGATAGCTTCAGGGATACTTTCGACTGTTTGTTATTCACTCCATCAAATAGCGTATTGTGATCTTTGGATTGGGCACATCGTTTTTTATATTCTAATATTAATCTCAGTAATTAGTAATTAATAACTGACATATTGATATTGTGTATTGCGAGTCACTAATTTCTGTCTTCTGGACATTAATATGGATCCTCCTGCAAGCAGTTTCCTTCACAAAACAAAATTTTCCTTTTAAATTCTCTAATATTTTTGTTGATAATGCTTGATAAGTGCCTTATTATGTAAATTAAATACCTATCAATTAAGTAAAGCACCTTGAAGAATTGCACAGTCACATGCATGTGTTATGATCCTAGTTAATTTGTCAGTTGTAAAAGCTTCGCTCAATAATCTGTAATCAGGTTTGGTAAAAATAGCTAATATAATTGGAGTTTGTGCATAGTATTATACATTGTTAAGAGTAGTAGTTGGCAATGATAGTTTTTGTCCAAGTGCGTATTGCGTATTATTCTTGGAGTGGGTAGGATGTTAAAAAAAGCAATTTTTTGTTAATAGGTTGAGAAGGGATGGTGTCATGTCGGATAGCTTCCGTGCTACTTTCTACTGTTTCGTCTGCTACTTTCCCCACTCCTGTATTTGCTTTGTTGTTGTTGTTTTTTGTGCAGCATTAGTATGTAGGTCCTATTATGCTGGCATTTTTTTCTTTAATATTCCTCTGAGCTTGTAGCACAGTAGTGCATACTTACTAACCCTACTGCTTTGCTTCTCTGCAGACAAGCTACCTTCTTTCCAGCTACTACTACCACTACTACTAGACTACTACACTACTAGTGTGAGTGTGAACCAGATCCGAATATCAGATACAAACCTGAGAGTTATGTATATGTTTTTCTCTCTGTGAAAAGATGTATTAATTTTAAAAGATGCATTAAAACTGGTTACAATCTCCATAATTTTCCTCTTCTAGGTTCCTTACTCATCCAGATCATCACTAGACCGACTGAGTTCTTCAGACTCCAATAGATTAGGCGGTCCTCCATATGTTTTCGGGCAATCGGACAAAGTTCATCACGCTTACTATCAATGGGTGCCTTTCTTTCTATTTTTATTGGCAATTATTTCTTACATCCCACATGCCATTTGGAAATCCATCGAAAATAACAAAATCACACATTTGACTCAAAATCTTCATGTAAGACCTTAGGAGCCTGTTTATTTATTTATTCTTAGAGATAATTTTTCTCATGAAATTATGGAGTAGATCAAATATGTTTGCGACTATTTATAATGCAGTGCATATTATGGGTAACTTATTTATTTCATGAATGTTTTTAAGGCAAAAGATTTGGAAGTGGAGGAAAATGCCAAGAGTCAGAAGGTAGCTTTGCTGGCCTCTTACATAGTTAATTCAAGAGGTCATCATGTGCGTTGGGCGATCGGATACGTTGTTTGTGAGTCAGCAAATCTGATAGCCGTGCTCGTGAACATATACCTCATCGACGTCTTTCTCGGAAACGAGTTCATGACATACGGACCCAAAGTGCTGCAATTTTTAGAAGATGACCCTGAAGATCGAGAAGACCCTATGGCAGTCGTGTTTCCTAAAGTAACCAAATGTCTGTTCAACTTATATGGGTAAGTAAGAAGGAAAGGATACACGACTAGGTTATTATATTTCCATTTTACTTGTTCATGGCAATTATGGAAATGAAGGAGTCATAATATTAAGCAAAGCTAGTCTCTCGTATAGTCATAAAAATAAATGAATCACATGTTGCTTATACATAACATTATTCTTATGTTACGTAAAGGCCATCTGGAAATATTCAACGATTTGACGCTCTCTGTATTCTTGCATCGAACATCATCAACGAAAAGATATTTACATTTCTATGGTTCTGGTACGTGATCAACTTAATTCGACCTAATGGCTCAACAGCTAATTATTTAATTATTCCTTTGCAAAACTGTCATTAGGAGCAATTAGTGCACATATTTGATAATCTATTCCAGTCTACTGTATACTACATTCTTTTCTCTCGTGTCATTTCCTAGGTTGGTCATCGTTGCCATTTTAAGTGGAACATTTTTAGTCTACCGTTTGGCAACTCTAATATCTTTCCGCGTCCGTCTCCTGGGCCTGGATATCGACAAACCTTACGCCAACTCTCAAGCTGCGTCAATCCTAGAAGGATTGGGCATTAGCGAATGGTTGCTTTTACGATTGCTTCGCTTGAATTTAGATCACACGACGTTTCAACGCTTAATTGTCCGGATATACGATGAACTTATCTAGAAGAAAATGTTTTTCTCCTTCATCTTCTAATTGTAATTTAATTCGACAGAATTGAATTAACCTGTACTAACGTTAATTAATTCTGGCATAATATTTTCAATGTATTATTATCACTGTAAAAAGAGTCGACGTCAGCACAAAAGAAGATATTTAAATATGGCTATGCCTACTTTGTACGCAACTGGTTAGCTAACTAATAGCGAGCAATAAGATGATAACCTTGTAAAAATGGTGACCTATTCATTCATGTCACAATTGAGTCTATGATTTTAGATTAATAGCAATGTCAGGCTGTCACGTTGTCAACTCTGTCTGTCGCCAATAAGATTTATACTTTAATTCTCTCTTTGATCTATGTTGCTGAGCATAAGCCCTTACCTTCTTTTCTTATTGCTTATAGTAAGAAGGTGTAAACGATGATTCTATCTCCTATCTCTTCCTAATACTTTAAACAGTCCCTTTATGTTTTACCATGAAATATGTAGAAAAATGTTCTAAACTTGAAGTAAGACAAGATAGGAGTGTTTATCAGACGTTGGTATTAATAGCAATAATATATTTTACTGTTTTTAAATGCAAGGGCCTTAACGAGTTTCTTTATCTTAATAGCTAAGTTAGGTTAAAAAGTAACTTGACCCGTGGTACGTTATGTACTGTGTTGTGTAGTGTGAACAGATAGGAGTCGAATAGAGACATCAGACAAAACAGATAATAAAAATTTTCCTCACTACTCCTCCACTACCTAATCTAGTCGGTAGACCTACTCCAGTTAGCGACTACTATATAACGTAAGAGACGTTCCAAGTTTCATCACAGTAGGTAGTGTAGGCATAGTTTTTATAAACATATAACTTCCAAACATGTAACTCTCAAAGCTTTTTTCTCTATCCTTGTAAAGTATTTTTATTCTTAGAATAATGAAGTGAGTGTAAATCTACGTCTATAAGTAGTATAGCTTCCAGGAATGCCTGCAGACGTATTTACTATCTACTACCTGCAATGACTACTGACTCATCCTAAGAAAATAGTATGCAATGAGGATGAACCAGGCATGTGATATTGTCACTGTATGCGCTCAAGTGTAAACTATTATTATTTGCCACGAACTAAGTGCACGCAGAAGAACATGGTAAGCACAGTTCGGTTGAATTACATAGTAATCATCACGTAATGTGTGTATAAAATTACATAGTAAATGCATTGTATTCTAATTAGGACATTACTTGTACAAATCTAAGCTAAGTGTTTGCCTTTTCGTCTTAGGTAGTCTTTCCGATCCTAAATGTGTCATATAAATATTTATAAGAAGTCGACTCATTGACGAAAAGAATTCTACACACGACACGAGGAGTAGATATTTTCATTCACACAATTGAGTTTTGGAGAATGCATACTTAAGTCTGATTATGAGCTATCTGTCTGATGTCTAGGAATTATATTATGGTTATCTAAGTAGGAGATATATAAACTAGTTAAATGCTACTCGTATACCTACCTACTGTATTCACAACAATATAATACAATGTACGTAGGAATAAGATTAGAGTTTATTTACTGTATTATTTAGAGCCCCCACGTGAAAATGTTGAGGAAAATTGGGAAGGGATTTACTAGTGTCACTTGACTTAGATAAACTGTTGGCTAGTTAGGCTAACAATGCATAAGTAGTGCCTTTACTTCTAACAGAGGATAATTTGATGGTAAAATATGCGCTAAAATATCGTTGAAGAGAAGTAGTCGTCGCCAACGACGCAAGTAACTTACGAGAGATTGTCAAGAGCCACATCCAAATGAAGCGAAAGCAAGTAGTAGCCCATGTCAACGTAAAAAATCAAGATTGATTTCGCAGGGATGTTAATTGATAGCTGAGCTCATCCTTAAGAGACATGAAGGAATACTGAAGACAGGTCTGAAGGAAAGGACCTGTAATTTAGCTATAGGATCTTATGGGTTGCAATTGCAAAAGCAACAGCACACCTGTCTCTTCTATCTTCATGCATGTTCACATCTCTGAGTAGGTTCAGGAGAGTTTGCACTGAGCTTGAGCATGCTGCCGAAAGACCATGTACGTGTAACAGCTCAGGAATTTGAAAATGCAGACGATTAATCGAATAATCTCCAGCCAAATCAATCTTCATGAGAACATTTGCAAAAGCTGAACGTGAGAAAGTTATCTGGGCAAAAGATCTTGCTCCATTCAACTGCTCATGTTATTGCGTCATAAAAACGCTTACAAACATATTGATAGCTGTTATGAATACAATATCAACGAGGATGGCCATAAATACAAAGGAGCTCTGGATGAATATCATCATGAATAAGTGGACTCTACATATATACATAGAGAAATAATATTATTATCATACCTACGACCTATATTATATGCTATTACCCTGTGATGTGGTTAAGTAAGAAGAGAGAGAGAGAGAAAAAAAATGAAGAACCAAGGAATCAAAACAGAAAAATAGGTTTTGTATCATAGCCTGCTTTATAATGCATAGGATTCTCGGATTTGTATGTACATATGTAATTATGTTGTGTAAGGATAGGAAATAATAATATTATAAAGTAGACA